>CATKHJ011026527.1:0-10012 GCA_949750685.1 Vernicia montana
TTTATGTTTTTCCATGTAAATTGTTAATTAATACAATTAGTTAATTATTTTTGGAGAAAATGAGCGATTTTGTGATTTCCCTAATACCCATAAGGGTTAGAGGAAATACTCTCCTTTACTTGTGGATGTTTAAATACTCGCGCTTTAAATACTTGCTCTCTATTTTTCCATCTGTCTCATAACTATGCCATGCTCATGCATTATAAATTGTCATCAATATCCGTCATCCATGAAATCCTTTTTCAAAAAGTCAAATCAAATTTAAATGCCAAATCGAGATTATTCAAAACAAAAAACCTAGTCCCCGAGTCCAAACTTGGTTCAAAGATTAGTGATTTTATCCTTGGGTAAATTAATCAAAAAATTAATAAAATTGGAGTCAAATTGGATTTTTCCTTAATTTTCCCATTTAAAATAAATTAGGGTGGCGACTCCCGAATCCTTTTCGAAAATCAAAAATCAAATTTCTGAGGCGATAGCCACTTCCAATCGTGAGCACCAAAACCCGTTCCTTAACCTCCCTTAAAAATTGCTCTCGCCTTTCGTTAAGGCAAAATTTTCTTCGAGCGAGGGGAGGGGCGTTCGGGCGAGGCCTCACAATGGGTTGCCTCCCATTCAGCATTTCTTTAACATCGTATTAGTTGGACATTAGCCTTATTCATCCTTTACCAATGGCGTGGAGGTTGCCTTATACTGTCTACCTCTATAAACTAAGATAAAGAAGAGTAGACAAAGGTTTTGGCCTTTGCATAGCCTTCTTTCAGCAACAATAAATATTTTTGGCTCCCCATTTTGTGTAAACCTAAGCTTGCCATTTTCAGAACCATCATCGAACAATCTTACCCATGGATTGGATGTAGGGATTTCAGCTTTGGTACCCAAGAAAGCATGAACGTCACCAGTTTTAGCCCCCTCTTGCAATTCTGAGATGCTCCACCCAAATTCACTAACCGTCTGCTTCAATACCTCCCCAAAACAAATTACCCTCCCCAAAGAAAATTTAGAGACTATAAGTATTAGCCCCATACTTATTCTCTAACAAATACGCACTTAGAGAAAGGTGGCAAGCGTGTAAGATCAATTGTGGGGGGTGTTCATTCGATGGAAGTTGGGGTATATGAAGGGTGGGTATTGGGGTTGTGAGTTGTTTCAAGCTGTTATCAAAAAAGAATTTTTCAACATCTGAACTCACTCCAACCATATCATCATATGGCTCAATTTAGGATTACTCAGTTAACAAATCATCCTCATCCAATGCTTTTTGGAACATTCTCAAATTTGCCTCACCATTCTCATCTTCTTCATTATCATCATCCCACATCCAATTGACAGTAGTGGTCTGTTGTCGCTCTACTGGAATGGCCTTGGTATTGTTGGGCAAATTGCTTTCAGGTCTCTCACTTAGTAATTGCAAAACTTGCCCAACCTAGTTTTCTAGATTGTGAAGAGAAGTCTAGTGGTCTTCCAAAGCTGTCTCGATGCTCTGAAAACTTTTATCTGTAGCTTCCACTAAAGTAACAAACATCTCTTCTAATCTACACTCCTTCTTTACATGCTCATCATCCTCTACTGTAGTATCCACTTCAAACTGAGTTGGGAAGCCAGCTTTTGACGTACTATATCTTTTGTTTTCTTCCTCGACCCAATTCTCCGTAGATTCAGTGAATCTCTCTAACGCAAGCTCAAGGGATGATTTTTCTTGTGGTGCTTCCCATTGTTATCCCCATTATGGATTTGGGTAAGAATTCCAGCTCTGATAGTTCCAATCAGCCAAGGAGAATTTTTTTTTTTTTTGGTTTTCTCAACACAAAAACTTAAAACAAAACAAAAATGTAAAATAGAACAAAAAAAATAGAACAAATAAAAATAAGACAAATAAAAAAAAAACAAATACGAAAATAAAAACTAGATCAATAATCTCTATTAATATTACTAATATTATAAAACATTCCCCGGCAACAGTGCCAAAAACTTGATGTGCCCAAACGCAAACTAACAAACTGCAAGTGCGCAGGTCATTATCAAGTAATAAAATTATAAGTATCGTCTACCACGAGGAATGTTTATAAGTACTAGCGCTAACTTCAATTATTGTCTAGTGAATAATCAATCAAGGACAATTAAATCTAAACTAAAACATGAGAAGATTGAAAGATATAAAAAAGAGTAAAGCTACCAAGATATGAATCCCCCTAGCCTATCATGAATGTCATTAATAATGGAATTGATTAATCAAACGAGGCATTGAATTGGCGTTCCACTAATTTAGACTAAAACCTCTCTCGAGCAACTTAATCCCTAATCTTTAAATAAAGTGCAATGAATCTCTTCTCAAACACAATCAAGTAGTTCATGCATTAAAAACAAGGAACACTATACCAAAGGATGTTGTAGGTCTATCTCTAGAAACCCAATCAACCCTCAATTCCTATGAGTGATCAATCCATATTAAGGTATCTCTACTCAATTAACATGGAAACTATATCTAATTAACAAGCTAGCAATTGCTAATTAGAATAAAATGATTAATCATAGAAACAAGACAATCAAAGATGAATTAATTAAAACTTGTATTATTCAATCAATATAATCAATAACTAGGGTTTATCAATATCTAAATAGAAAACAATTAGTTAATGATAGAATTGAAAGATGATAAATAAAAGAAAGAAGAAATACATAATCTCAAACCATCCATGAATGATGTTGAAGAAATCTCCTCCTTAATCCTTGATTTTCCACTTTAAATATATACAAAGATGGATCTTTAATCTTGATTTACACTTCAATCTCTTAAAAATAAAAGTCCTAAACTATCTACGTACCGCAGGAACTTAAGAATTCCTAGCCGTGCGACTAGGTTTTCCCTCAACCTCCCCAAAAGCTCCTTTTTCTTTTTATGCTAGTAGCTTTTAAAAAGCTGAATTTTCTGTCCCTACAGGGTGAATTAAAAGGGTGGCTCAACCTATGGCTCGCTTATAGAATTTACTAATTTTTTGGTTCTCAAGTCACAGCCAGCCCCACGGGCGTGGCTCTGGCCATGGCAAAGGGTTGATCTTTAATCTTTTGCCTGTTTTCTTCTGTTTTCTCTTCTTGGCTTCGTAGTTTCTTGATAGATTGATCCATGGCTCCTAAAACATATAAGAATTCTGGAAACACATTGAACAAACAAATCAAACTCAATTTAAGGATAAAATATATTAAGAATAAAGGGTAAAATATAGTCAATTAAGCACTTATCATGGTCACATTTTCAGAAAGAGGTGGTCTAGTTGTTTAAGAAAGAGAAGATTCAACATCACAGATCTTCTCCCTATCATCCTCAAACCAATAGTGCAATGGAAGCAGCTAATAAGATGATCAAAACCCTTTTACAGAAGATAACTGACAATCACAAAAATTAGCATTAGCAACTACCATTTGCCTTATTGGGATACCGAACTTCTATCTGTACGTCAACAAGTGCAATTCCTTACTCATTAGTATATGGCATGAAAGTTGTTTTGCCATTCGAGGTTGAAATTAGATCAGCCAGAATCATGCGAGAGAATCAGTTAGAAGAAGCAAAATGGATAAAGGGTTATCATGATCAACTCAATGCCATTGACAAGAAAAGGATGGATGCCTTGTATCGGATTCAGGGTTATCAGTAGAAAATATCAAGGCATTTCAACAAGAAGGTCAAAAACAGAGGCTTAAAAGAAGGGAATCTTGCTTTGAAAGAAATTAGAGCCCCAGTGCATGATCCCAAAGGAAAGTTCATACCAAATTGGGTTGGGCCTTACATACTTAAGAAGATCTTGTCAGGTGGAGCAACTATTTGTTTGTGGCATATTTGCATGGTTTTTGTTCGTGTTAAGTTAAGCATTTTATGTTTAATTCGTGTCCATATAGGTTAGATTGTGTTATTTTATTCCACTTTTTAGGTTTAAGGAAGGTAATCTTTTTTGCAGGAATTAGGCTTAAAAATGAAAGTTTGGAGTGAAAATGAAAAACTCAGTGGAACGTTGCACGACAGGAAGCAACTTAGGCCCTAGCGCCCTATAGTAGCCTGTTGCCTGCAGCCTATGTAATCCCAGTGCCCCGCAGCAGCCTACCATCTGAAGCTCACCAGTTGCGGCGCCCCGCTGCACTACTTTTGAGCAGTTATTGAATTTTATCCGAGTTTTTGAGGTTGTTTTAGACCCTAGGTTATTTTGAAAAAAGTATAAATAGATGAAAAAAACATTTTATTAAAAAAAAGAAAAAAGTCTGTCTAGAGAGAGCCGTCTGGAGGGAGGAGAAAAACATATTTTGTTCACTTAATTTTTGACATTAATTCCCCTTCTATTTTCTCTTTTAGTTTTCAGATTTGATACTGAGGTTAGGATTTTCATTTTTGTTCTTGGGAATTCCTTTGTGAAGATTCAAGAGATTGAATCAGATTAAATGGATTGATCAACGTGGTTTAATTCTTATCTCTTTAATATTATTCTCTTTTGGATTATTGAATTGATAGAATTGATTTAATGGATTCTTTTGATTATAATAAGATCATGATGATTTCTTTATTTCCCATAAGCTAATTTCTTCCTTGTCTAGGGTTTGTATGATGTGTTCATGATATGTAATTGAATTAAATCCCATTTGATTATTCTTGTTGTTCTTAATTTAATTGATTGATTTATATTGAACAATTGCTTAGCTAGCAATTGTGTGACCTAGGTTTTGAACGAAGGAACGAGAGTTGAAGTTCTAGGTTTTGAACGAAGGAATGAGAGTTGAAGTTCAATTCCAGATTTCATTCCTTTAGGATCTTGAAACAAATTAGAAATATGAGTTTTAAGATTAAGTTTTAGTTTGTGATATAATGATTTCTATGAATGCGATTGCTAATAGATTGATTTTTATCCCTTGAATTGTTAGAAACTATGGCTTTAGCATAATCAATTGGGTATTTTCATGAACATATAGGATTGATAAACCAAATACAAACCCGAGGCATTATTTATTCATTGCATTTAAACCTATTGCATTTTAATTAACATTTTCTTTTTAATTCCCTATTTTGCAATTATTTTTTTTTCAAATTCAAATCATTCAAATTCTTTTCATTTAATTTGCTTTAAATTGAGACAAATATTTCCATTTGCAATTCCTTGAGAGATACGACCTTGGGTGCTTACGATATACAACAATTGTCCCGTATACTTGCGGGTCGCTTTTGGACAGTATATTTTGAGGCAAATAAGTTTTTGGCACCATTGCTGGGGAAGTGCAAGGTGAATTTTTTTGTTTCACTGTAATTATTTTTGTTTCTAATTTTTGTTTATATTTGTTTGAGATTTTTATGCAAGGGAGAAGATCTCTAGAAGGAGAGATTGTCCCTTTTATTGATAATGTTCACAGGGTAGGTGGTAGGAAATTTGACCCAATTGAAGAAGAAACTGATAAGGAAGAATAAGAAGAAATGGAAGAGGACCGCTGACCTATGAAGGAGTATGTTCGGCCAATCATAGGCACCGTAAAATCATGCATTAGACTTGATGCGGCTGCCCGGAATTATGAGATGAAGAACATACTTTATAGCATGCTCCCATCATTGTATGGAGTGTCGAATGAAGACCCCCTAAACTTCATCCGAGATTTCTATTCTACCATCCAGACCTTTCCTCTACAAGGTCTGACTGAAGATCAACTACAGATGAGATGTTTTCCCTATACTCTGAAAGATAGTGCTAAGTCATGGTTGATGACACTTACTCCTAACTCATTGACAACTTGGGAGGAGGTGTACAATAAATTTATGGGGAAGTTCTACTCTAATTAGAAGATAGCTGAATTGAGATCAAAGATTGCAACCTTCGCACAGATGGAAGGAGAACCTTTTCATGAGGCATGGGAGAGGTTCAAGATGATGCAAATCCAATGCCCACATCATCATTATCCACTGTAATTGCTCAATCAATTTTTCTACGATGGGCTTACATTTCAGAGCCAAAGCATCATTGACAATGCAGCTAGAGGGGCAATGGGAGAAATAACTGCTGAGGAGACATATGACCTATTTGAAATGCTTGGTGCCAATTCTCAGCAGAAAAGTGTCATCTCTTTCACTGACCAAGACCTTCCTAAAGGAGAACTGAGCCACAACCATGCCTTATACATAATGGTCCTAACTCATGGAAAGATTGTCCTAATGGTACTAGTTGATAATGAGTCAGCCCTGAATGTTTGCCCAATGAAGGTAGCTAGCTGTTTGGGTTTGGAAGCCTCTGATTTCGCACCTTCTGATCAAATTGTGAGGGCTTATGACAACACAAAAAAATAAGTGTTAGGAGTTGCCACTTTGGATGTCACCATCGGCCCTGTTACTACTCCCATTTCTTTCCAAGTCATTGATGTTCCAGCTTGCTTTAACCTCCTCCTTGGAAGGCCCTGGATTCATCAAACTAAAGGCATCCCTTCCTCATTGCACCAAAAGCTTAAGTTCCCTCACAACACTTCTATTGTGACTATTAAGGAGGATGGACATGGAACAAGTGAAATCCCAAACTCTGTGCCCATACTGGAAATTCAGCTTGAACAAGCCTCCTTGCCATTGACTGGGTTCTTTTTTGATACAATACAATTTATTGAAGGAGAAGGAGGTAAAGAATTTGTTCATTTTGATTTTAACTCTTATGGTAATATTGTTATGGCTAACATGATGAGGAACATGAATTATTTTCCTGGTTTGGGTTTAGGCAAGGGCCAGCAAGGAATGAGCAATTTTAAGGAATACCCTATAGCCAGTCCACCTTTTGGGCTTGGCTATAAGCCCACTGAAGAGGATTTGGCTGAAATGGAGAAAATGGACAATGAGAGGGTGGCAGCCCTAAATAGAGGTGAGTTCTACGATTGGTCTATGTGCCCTTATTTTAAAATCCTGAATGGTTATTTTGTGAAAGAAGGTGAAGACTTTCCATATTGTGGTTTTTCTGAACCATGGGTCTATTCTATTACCAAGAAATTGATATTGGGTTTTGAAATATTCTTTGATATCAGGTTGAGCATGGAAGAGTGCGAGCCGATATTCATATTGGAGCAAGATTGGGAGGATAACATGGAGGCCACTCTCTTTAAGCTGGTTTATATGATTGAAGTTGAAGAAGAGATGGATCCAACTCATTTGATCCAACCAGCCCAGAATCAACTTGACAATTGGTACCATGAAGGAGGAGATAGCCATTTGGAATCCTTATCAAAGCCGGAGTTTGATCCAGAGTCTTTTGAGTCTTTTTCCCCATGTTCTTTTGAGTCTGTAAATAATCATCCTGCTCATTCCTTCAATTTTGATGTAACCATGGATAATTGTCTTTTCATTCGCAATAAGAAATTTGAATTTTCCTCTTATGATCATGTGTCTCTTGTTCTTTTTTCATATCTTGAATCTAATTTGAATAATACATCAGAAAAAGAGATAAATGAAGTAAAAAATGATGTAAGCAAAAAACCAATCAATACTGGCACTAATGAAAATCCCAAAACTACATTCATTGCATCTGCATGTCATTACAGGGATGGCTCTGTCAAGTTGATCCAAGAGTTTATTGACTGTTTTGCATAGGCTCCTAAGGATATAACTGGGATAGATCAAAGAATAGCAGTGCACAAGATTCCCACTTAAGAACATATGAAGCCTGTCAAATAGAAATTGCGAAGACTGAAGAAAGAATGGTCTTTGCCAATCAAAGAAGAGATCACCAAAAAGCTAGATAATGGGTTTATAGAGCAGATCATATACCCTTCATGGCTAGCAAATATTGTTCTAGTTTCGAAAAAGGATGGTAAAGTACGAATGTGCGTTGACTATCGGGACTTAAACAAAGCCTGTCCAAAAGATGATTTCCCACTGCCACACATTGACTTATTGGTTGACTGCATAGTAGGTTTTGAAGTTGTCTCTTTGACTAACCTGTATGCTGGTTATAACCAAATCCAAGTTCATCCACCAGATAAGGAAAAGATTGATTTTGTGACCGAATGGGGTACATATTCTTACAAGGTAATGCCATTTGGGTTGAATAATGCTAGGGCAACTTATCAGAGGATGGTCACCACCATTTTCCATGACATGATCCATAAAGATGTTGAAGTGTATGTGGATGATATGGTAATAAAATCTGAAAGAGCTGAAGAGCATTTAGAAGCATTGAGGCGATTCTTCCTTAGACTTTGCCAATATAATCTGAAACTGAATCCTACAAAATGCCTCTTTGGCACATCATCAGGAGATTTCCTTGGGTATTTGGTCCGTAAAAAGGGAATTGAAGTTGATCCAGCCAAATCAAAAGCAATTTTAGAGATGCAACCTCCAAAGACAAAAAAGGAGATTGCAGGTTTTTGGGACGGCTCTAATACATTAGTCGATTTATCTCTCAGTTAGCTGATGTGTGTGGGCCCATATTCAAACTGTTGAAGAAGGGAGCCTCTAAATAATGGAATGAAGACTATCAGAAAGCTTTTGAGGCAATCAAAGAATACCTCCTAAACCCTTCTGTTCTGCAACCACTCAAACCCGATAAGCCGTTACTCCTATACCTTTATGTCACCCAAGAAGCTATGAGGGAAATGCTTGCTCAGAATGCTCCTGACTCCTACAAAGAAAATGTTGTCTATTACCTAAGCAAGCATCTACTCGTCCACAAACTCAAGTATAACCAGATTGAAAAGCTATGCCTTGCCTTGGTATGGGTTTGTCATAAACTTCAGCATTACCTGAGCTCTTACACTACCCATGTACTTGCTAACAAGAGCCCCTTGAAATTCCTTATGGAGAGGTTGTTCTTGATAGTAAGATGGCAAGATGGATGGTTGTTCTAGCACTTTATGACTAGAGGTATGTCAAGATGAAAGCCATAAAGGGGAGTGTGATAGAAGATCAATTAGTCGCAGCCCCTATAGACGGTGAATGGTCAGAGAAAAATTCCTTGATGAAAATATTATGGAGCTTAAACCTGAAGTCTGGAAGCTTTTCTTTGATGGTGAAGCAAACAACAAAGGTTATGGTGCTGGAATTGTCATAATTACCCCTAAAGGAAAAAGCATGCCCATGGTTGTCAAGTTAGCTTTTAAAGTCACAAATAATGAAGTTGAATACAAAACCTGCATAGCTAGATTAGAAGTCACTGTGAATCTGAGGATTGATTACTTGGAGGTTTATGGGGATTCAAATTTGATTGTGTTCCAAGCTCTTAGAAAATGGAAGATAAGAGAAAAGCGTTTGGTTCCTTACCATAAACGCTTGGAAAACCTTAAAGAAAACTTTCATGAACTATCATTCCATTATTTGCCCCGGACTAAGAATCAATTTGCAGATGCCTTAGCCAAACTTGCATCAATGCTGGATATGAGTGATGGAGAGATAATTAGACCTGTTGTCGTTGAGGTGAGAAGGCAGCCTGGATATCACACCATGTGTATGAATATTCAGTTGGTTGATAAGAAACCTTGGTTCTAGGATATTTTCAACTATCTTCAGAATGATGAATATCCTGAAGGGGTAACCAAATCAGAAAGAAGAACTCTGAGGCAGCTAGTCGGTAACTTTATCCCAAATGGTAATGTATTATACAAGAGAGTGTGGGATAATATACAGCTCAGGTGTGTAGCCGAGGATAAAGCTTAACAGATCATGGAATGGGTCTGTGGCAGTGAAAAAGGACCTCATATGAACGAAATTACTTTAGCTCGAAAGATAATGAATTTGGGGTACTTCTGGTTAACTATGAATGAAGACTATGCTAGTGTAATACCCTAGGATCTTAAATGAATTGATTTATATGAGAATGATTAAATTGAATGCTTTATGATTAGAAAATGTGAATTAAATGTGATTGCATGAGAAATGGATTGCTAAGTTTATGATTAAATTCTATAAGTTTATGAATGTGTATATGTGATTAATATGTATTAATTGATCAAAGGATGATTAGCCATTGCCATGAAGTATGAATAATGGGAAGTTTATGGACTAAAGTGGATATTTGCA
>CATKHJ011026777.1:0-15203 GCA_949750685.1 Vernicia montana
AAAAAATTCAAACAAAAAATAAAATAAAAACACAACACAATTAATATACCCAAAACATAATCAAAAAAAAATTAACAATAAAAAACATATACATCCAATTTTAACAGTAAAAAAAAAATTCAACAACAACTTAACTAAAAATATACAAAAATAAAAAAAAAATTAAATAACTCACCTGAATGTCGAATAAGAAGAGCGGCAGTGGCAGAGTTGAAAAGGGACGACCGGCGGAGTTGCGAGCGGCGAGCGGCAGCAGGAACAGAGAAAGCAGAGAAAAGGAGGCAGAGAGGAGAAGAGATAACACGCAGGAAAGAGGAAGAAGAAGGGATCTGACTTTATTTTAGGTTTTAAAGTTTAGCGACGGATTTGCGACAGCTAAAGAATTTTTAATGAAACGTTGCGTTTTTATTTTGACTTCCAAAAATAGCGACGGATTAATCCGTCGCTAAATTTTCAAAATTCATCGCTAAAAATGGCGCAATTACATGGCGCCAAATTTAGCGACGGATTAATCTGTCGCCAATTTCCTTCGCTAATTTCCGTCGTAATTCCGTCGCAAATCCTTCGCAATTTATTTTATAATTTCAATCCATATTTCCGTTGCTATTCCGTCGTTAATAGCGACGGATTAATCTGTCACTATTAATTCGTCGCCAATTTAATGAATTCTAGTAGTGTTAGCATTTAACTCATTACATCACATGACATACACTTGCTCATAATCTCATACATCTCATAATTCTCTTAAAACAATGTATATAAATCATCCATAATTGCCATTAAGGGCAAAAGAATATCTCTCTCTCAATTACACACATGGAGCACTAAAGTATCTCAATTACATACAAAATAATGTAGAAATTACATTGATCAAATAAGTTCTTTAGGGAGGAAAATGCCTGAAGAACTGAGCTGATGAACTTCTAATCTCCTAAAAAATGGAATCACTAATGAGATAAAGCAGTGAGTAAAAAATATACTACCATACTTGTGAGGCTAGGTAATTCAAGGCTAGCTCACAAGGATGGTAGGGATCATAACTTGACAATTGATTTACAATATAGCAAATGAAGCTCATATAACTCGTAAGAATCAATAACTCATAAAATACAAGAATAAACATCTATATAAATTATGAAAGAAATCATAACTCATAGATAGATGGATATAGAAATCAACTCGTAACATATTAGGAATAGAAACACTTTATTAACATATTCCCCTCGTAATAAAGAATAGAGGCCGGTTGGGCATATTCTTCCTTGTAATAAGAGTAAAGGTATAATTAACATACTCTTCCTCGTAATACATGAAATGGGTCATATTTTAAGTCTAAGACAATTTACCCTTCCTAGATAGGGGTATGATATTATACCCTATCCATCGAGTTACAATATGTCTAATGATAAACCCACATTAGTAGGGGATTTCCACACCATTAAGATTATTACATATAGATAGAATAATTTAGGTCCTCATGGACAAATAGCTCATATAATTCGAATGGTTCTCATAAAAGATAATAATTAGTAAATGGCTAATTAAGAGCTTATAAAGTTTAATGAAACATTAGGGTTCAATAAACAATTCTCATACTTTTCTTATGGTGGCTCATACAAGAAATTAGGCATTAAACCTTAAGAATTCAAACACAAGAATAGTAGTATAATTTCTACTTACCTTAGCCAAAAAGAATGCTCTATCACTTTATGGAAACTCTTCAATCACATCAAATAAAATGGCTCATCACAACCATCACGATCTCCAATATGACTTCTAGGAGGAACTATACACAAAAACACATACAAATAATAAATACACATCAAAACATGCTCTTAATCACCATACACATGCTAGACTTATGATTTCTAACCCTATTCCCTTCCCAAGCATGAAATATAGCAATGGAGAAGAAGAAACTCAAAGAAAACTAAAATCCTAACTCACCTCTTCAAGGAATGCTTCAATAATGGATGAATGGATGAACCCTTGTAACCCTAGATCTTTTAATTGAAGCAATTAATGAAGTTCTTAGTATTTAATGTGAGTAGTTTGGTGATACTTTGAGAGAAAATGGGTTATAGAGCTCTGAAATATCGTGGACAAATGAAATGGGGCTTAAATCTCTTTATATAACTTGTCATATCTGCCCAGGCCTGCAGCGATGAACGAGCGTTCATCTCATTTTCTTGTTTTAACTGTTCACACAGAGGCCTTCTGAATGTGCGTTCAACAATGTGAATGAGCGTTCACTTACATGAACGGGCGTTCACATGTATGAACGAGTATTCCTTCTAAAAGCAATCATCTTAAGTACTGTTCATGCTACTATTACATTGCTAGTTGAACGAGTGTTCACATGGATGAACGTGCATTCACTCCTGTAAAAACTCAACTTAAAGCCACAACTCAACTCCAAAGCCTCATATCAACAACACATAACTCATACACCAATTAACATTAAAAAAAAATGCAACTCGTAACTCAGACGAATGATCAAACGAATGTGCATATGAACTAGAGGTATTACAACATGAATGTTGAAAAGCTATATTGATTGGTTGCTAGTAAGCAATTCTACTGAATTTAACATTATTGATAATTGTTGATTGTTAATAAGAGGCCGTTGGGTCAACCTATTGCTATTGTACTCGCCGAGTTGTGACCCAGCCTTAGACCACGTATGACACAACACCTTCACTAATGGGAGAAATTCCATTAGACCATGTGCACCAGTGACTCAGTTGATAGGGTCAAAATTATCAATGGCTTACCTAGGGAGGGCCATGAACCTTAAGCGTATTGTCACGCCTCATCCTTGGTATTAACTCTTTTTTTTTTTTTTTTTACTGTTGCTCATCACCGAGACGCTCTTAATACATCACAGTCGCTCTACCAAGACGTAACGGTCCTAGGGTATGGGTATGTTTAAGGCCACCAATCATCTCGTAGACCCCTTATATGTCGGGGATCTAATTTCTTATCAATCATGCTCGGCTAATCGAAGCTTATGTGGGCCAAACTTACAATCTTATATTAAAGAATAAATCTAAACTTAGGATAAAATATTTCTTCTTATTATTCATTCAAATCACTTTATTACATAAACATTCTTACATACCATTCACTTTCTATTACAACTATGAATATTACAATTAAAAACTTAACATACTATGTCTATGTTCTAACTCTAGCTCCAATACATTCTTCGTCATGAATATCAAGAGCCTCATCGTTAAGAGACACACCTATCTTCTATACTCTTCAATCTATAACCTAAAATCCATAGACGATGTGGTGAGTCGTCAACTTAGTAAAATCATAGAAATACATTAGGAATAGGAATTTCATGAATGATCAGAATATCTAAGAGATCAATCATTAAAATACTATAATAAATATATACAATAGAAATCATATGAGATCATGAATATCGAAGACAACATATATATATAAACTAATAGAAACATGCATTTGTGAGTTCGGATTTATTCAATCCACAGTACTGTGAATCCTCACATCATTATCCATCAGAGCTCTAATGGGGGGATGAACCACTAACCCAAAAGTTTCTGCAATTATAGCACCATCATATACCATCGCGGTATAAGTATTAATTCCCATTGAAGGCATTATGAGCTGACTCATGTACTCTTCGTAATAATTATGGATTGCTACATGTCCAAAAAACATCTTCTCATGCCTGCGAGAATACAATTAGTTTAATTTTAAGAATGTGGGATAAAATTCTATAATATTTTCCTACTATATATATATATATATATATATATATATATATATATATATATATATATATATATATATATATCCAACATTTTTTTTTTGTTCTTTGCAAATTCTTATTTTACAAAATAAAAGACAGAAAATTATCAAAGCTCATCCAACAAATTGTTTACTCTTGCCTTCATGATGAAGATAAAATTTTAAATTAGAGGGAAAATAAATAATATTTTTTTAAGGAAAATAATATTTTTTATATAAAGTAAATAACTTAAATTTACCTATAATTTATGTTTTCAATAATTGTCTAATTAACATTATTTATATATTAAATAAAAAATTATAATTATTTATTATTGTTTGAAATTATATAATCAATTATAGAATTTTTTTTTGAAATATATATATACACACACACAAAATCTGTCACATGTTATGTCTTAAATTTTAAAAATAGACTTAAAACTGATTAATGGTAAAACCACATAGTGATTTTTAAATTTTTGTTTTAGAATTTTATAGTTCCATTTTAAATTATTTTTTAATATAAATCATTAAAAAATAATTAAATCAACACACAGGCAACATGCGTGCCCACGACTACTTATAAATAAAATGGTTTGTTAGAAAGACAAAAGAAAAAGAGTAAATTAATTATTTAATATTCCACAAGCACTGTCATAATAAACAATTTGTTTGATATTGTTTCAAAATTACTAATTTTCAAACGAGAGATTAACATATTTTATAACCTAATATATTAGGATTAGACTTCAATTTTTTTTTTTTTAATAAAAAAGTTGTATTGATATTTTTTCTAGGGTTGAAAATTAAAAATGCCTTCTACCTCTATAAAACCAAAAAATATTATAACCTAAGCCTTCCTATTATAATGTTACGCATCATCTTATATGGCCATACATTATTTTTGTAATACCTTAAGGCCCTGTTGATTATCGTTTTTTGTTTTATATTTTTCAAAAATAAAAATAAAATTTTGAAAATCAGAATTTGTTATTTTTGATTTTTTGTTTTTAAAATGTTTCTGAATAAATATAAAAGAAATAAAAAATAATATTTTTTTAAAAAAATGTTTTCTAATACTTATTTTTTTGAAATTTGAAAAAAAAAAACAGAAAATAAAAACCGCAGTGATACTAAACACCCCTCAAGTTTTTGTTAAGTTGTATATTCCAAGTTGTCTCTTAAACATGTGTAAACTTTATAATTTTAGACAGAGATTAAAGTCATGTTTGTTATACATTCTGAACGAACATTACAATAAATTGAATTTCTAAGAATTTTAGACAGAGAGTAAAGTCACGTTTGTTACATATTGTGAATGCCCGTTACGATTATTGCATACATCTTTTAAGTTTTGAAAGTTTAAAAATTAGAATGTAAAAATTTTGCCTTCAAAGATGAAGCTTAGATGTCGAGGATGAAACTTTGATAGTAAGGATGAGCCTCAATGATGAGGACGAAACTTCAATGATGAGGACGAGCTTCTATTACAAGGCGAAGTTTCGATGGTAAGAATGAGGTTCGATTATGAGGACGAGCTTCGCTGATGAGGATGAAGCCTTGATGAATAGATATGCGAGTTGACAGGATAGGTGAGTTGCTGAGGACGAAGACGAGCTCGGTACAAGCAAAGGGAACAAGGGAGATCGATATAAGAGAAGCGAGCGAGGAGCTTGGTACAAACGAGACGAGTTAAGAAGTTTGATATTGAGATTGCGGATGCATGTATAGATATGTGAAGTAAACTGATAAATTCAATGTCGAATAGTGTTAGACAGTGAATAGATGAGTTTAAGTTATTTTTTATGAGTTGCATTAGAAATTGCATAAAATTTCACAGCTAAGGTTATAAGCTACCTACCAATGAACAATATGTCGACATTTATGATTTTTATATTCATTTTTCTCTCTATATAAAGACATCTAGACCATTCTAGAACATACCAAACATTTATAATTTTTTCTCAAACCTAAATTCTTCATTTTCTTTCAAGATCTCTATATCCAAACCTGGTTTCATTCATTTTTTCAAAGCAACCACAAGATCTCAAAAGAACCCAAGGATCCAAGTGATAGTCTTTCTTCTTTTCTTTAGAAGAGTTCTAGTTAGAGCTAGAGTAGATATGTGATCCTGTTGAGCCAAGGAATAACTGAGCCTTGTGCAAAAATTGATGATTAAGCTTTATTGAAAGGATTTTAACAAGGAGGCGAGTCATGAAATACATTAGCGCATAATATACTACCATGAATTATTTTTGCTTAATCTATTAAATGACCTAAATTTCACTATATCTATTATTACTATTATTGTTATTATCATTGTTCATTAAGACATGAATGTTGAAAAGCTATATTGATTGATTGCTAGTAAGCATTTCTATTGAATTTAACGTTATTGATAATTGTTGATTGTTAATAAGAGGCCACTGGGCCAACCTATTGCTATTGTACTCGCCGAGTTGTGACCCAGCCTTAGACCACGTATGACAGAATGCCTTTACTAATGGGAGAAAATCCATTAGACCATGTGTACTGGTGACTCAGTTGATAGGGTCAAAATTATCAATGGCTTACCTAGGGAGGGCTATGAACCCTAGGCGTATTGTCACACCTCGTCCTCGATATTACCTCTTTTTTTTTTTACTCTCGCTCGTCATTGAGACGCTCTTAATACATAACAACCGCTTCACCAAGGTGCAACGGTCCTAAGGTATGAGTAAGTTTAAGGACACCAATCACCTTATAGAACCCTTATATGCCCAAGATCTAATTTCTTATCAATCATGCTTGACTAATCGAAGCTTATGTGGGCCAAACTTACAATCTTATATTAAAGAATATGTAATACTCCAACCCTATGAATTATATATAACCCTGAAGTTCATGAGTTATGAGTGTTTGTGAATGATTGGATGCAAGTGATATGGATACTTAATCAAGAGGAATTAATTAGAAGAGAATTAAAGGGATTAAAGAAAGAAAAAGTGAAGAATATGAAATTTGTATGATTTTTTTTTTTATGATCTTAGAGGTTAAATTAGAGAAAGCTCAAAACAAGAAAAATATTTATTTATATGTAAAATACTTATCATTAAAATATTTTTTCAATTTAGCATATACATTTGCAGATATAATGAAAATTATGGAGACTGTTCAGACTGAATTTTCGTAGAAATAGATCAATCTTTAAAAATTTACTATAAATCGTGTAGTTCATTTTTTGATCATGAATTTTTATATTTTGTATCTTTATGTGTCTAATTTAATTAAAAAAAAAAAGAATCAAGTAATTTGGATAAGTATAGAAAGAGTTATGGTAAAAATAGTAGAGTAACATCCGTTACTTTTTAAGTAACACCCGTGAACAAGCTGGATTTTAGGCCATTTCGCTTCTGTGTCAAATTCACGGCCGTAACCTTGAAAGTCACGGCCGTAACCTTAATTTAGAAGAAAAATTGAGTGAATTTAATGTCCAACCACCTCCAAATGGATATATATGACCTACCTACCGAAAATTTGACTAAAGAACACCCTTCTACCTTCATTTTCTTCACTCTTTCTTATGTTTCTTCATCTCTAAATAGTTCTAATACCAAAACTTTGCAAATTACTTCAAGGAAACCAAAATTAAATCTATTGATTTCAAGATTCATCATTTAGAGGTAAGGAATCCTTGAAGCTCCTTTGTTAATTTTAAGTTAAAATTTCATATCTATTAAGTTGTAAGTTGGGTTTTAAGCTAGAATTTGATGAGAATTTGCTTGATTAGTTAATTTAGTAGTTTAATTTAAATTTTATTGCATAATTGATAGTAAGGTGATAGTAGGAGGAGGAATAGACTTTTAAGGAACCCTAAATTCAAATTTCATCATTTGGTAGAATTCTTTACTTTCCTATGCTAGAATTGAGTGTTGGATGAGTTTATTTATATGTGTATGCATTAATTGTAGAGAATAGAGCAAATCAAGGAAGGGGTAAAGAACATAAAGATTTTCAAACATTTTGTGTGATGTGAAGAAGGAGTTTAGAGGTGCAGAAGCAATTTGTGCAAGGTGAGTGAAAAATATACCGTTATTTATTGTGTTTTGAATTCTTGAACATAAATTCTTTGTAAGCCACCTTGAATTTGATTCCAAACCATTCCTTACTTAATATTTATTTATTTGCTCATTAGTATATTCTTGCAATATCATTGAAACCCATTGATAAAACGTAATCATTGAAGCCTTTTGTTATTTGTTTCATGAAACTTTATATGTGTTCATTGAACTCCATTTGTTCATTGATAAGTTTTAAATAGTGTCATTTGAATTATATGTGATGTGTTCACTTACTCAATAAAATTTCCTAATGTTTTCATTTGAAGTCTCTTGTTATTTTCCTCATGAGATCCTAAATGTGTTATTGAGAATCTTATAAGTGTTCATTGAATTCTACTTGATATGTCATTGAAACTTCTACAATGAAATCATTGTTATCATGATTACAAGTTCATTGATATATCTAAATGAGATCCACTTGAACTATTGAAATTCTTTTATATGGAAATCATTTGATATTGTACTTGATATGCCATTTGAACATTGATTTGAAAAATTCTGAATCTTTAAGCAGAAATCCTCGACTGATGTGGGTAATATATCAGATTGTGTACACACGAGAAAACTTGCAGATGGGGTACTTGCATCTAAGCCTTAGTTAGGAAGGGTCATGGTCCTAGCCATAAAACCCGATCAATTTTATGACTTTATCATGTGATCGTGGAGGGTATTGCTCAAAAGAAGCTTCCGGCCTATTTATATTTATATCATGTCATGTGAGGAGCCTACCGCTCCAAACCATGTGATTTATATTAAATTATTATTGATCCATGCCTTCACTTGTTATATGTGTTTTGGAATATGTCTATTACCTTATATGTACACATGTGCTTTATTCCATAAGTTCATACGTTCTTTTCCTTGAATGTTCACTTGTCCATTACCTTATATGTTTTTATGTACATGCTAAAGAGTATATTGTTTCATATGTTTACATGTTCATTATTCCACTCATTCATAAGTATATGTATAAAAGCTCAAGATATATACCAAGTTACAAATGTTAAGTGCTACGTGTTAAGTAAAATGATTTAAATTATATATGTGTATATGAACAAGATATATGTATAAAAGGTTAGAATGCATTCTAAAGCAAAATCTGTGAATTAAATATGTATTATATACGTGAAGTGATAAGAGTGAATTGGTTGAGAAGAAGACTATTTAAGTATGTATCAAGATATGTGAATCTACAAGTATATATAGAGGTGTATGATAAAAAGAAGTCTTCTAATTTAGGTTGCAAATTGTAAGTTGAGTTGAGTATGTGTATATGAAGTTTATCAGAAAATCATGTGATGATTTAACTATAAGGTGCATAAGGTAAACTTAATTATTTAAATTACTTATGAATATGGGTGAATGTGCTATGAAATTAAATATGTTTAGTGGCGATATATATAGTTATGAGGAATGAGAGTAATAAGAAGTAAATATAATAAGTAAAGAAATATATAGTTTTGATTAGAATAATAAGTTAGTGAATTAATGACACTATGTGGTAAGATAAATGTATAAGGATCTAATATAGACTATAATAATGATTTGACAAAAATGATATTTATATAAAATTAAGTGTGCTATGTTTGGTGATATACCATCAAGAGGAATGCGTATTGAAATTAAAGCATCATATGGTAGTAAGAGTGTAGTAGGTACTTAAGTTTTGAAATTGTGCAAGTATGACTATAAAGCATAAGTGACTTTGGTTAGTTATATAAATATGATTTTGTTGATGGATCTTAAACATGAGAAGTTTAATTATATATGTACAACTTGGAGAAGAGTAAAAGTAAGAGTTTATTAGAAGTAAAAAAGTAAAGTTGATAAAGATTAAATGAAAGTAAGTAGATAATAAGAATTTAAGGAATGCATGCACATAAAAGCATATTATAGGTATGGACAAGTGAACTCATGTTAATAAGTCTTTTGCTACATTCTTTACTTTCACCTATTATGAAAAGTTTATTGCTCCTATACGTGTTATTGAGTATTCATTGCCTTACATATTATTTATTCATTGCTTACAAGTTCACTTGTACATGCCAAAAATGTTCAATTATCTCTATATGTTCATGTCAAGATCCTATTTGTTTTCATTTGTTTTAAGTATATGTATGAGCCATAATGTTATTATAAGCTAACGTTGAACACCAAACCACACAGTTTATGGTAGTATATTCTTCACTCATTGAGATTTTTCTCATTAGTGGTGATTATTTATTTTTCAAGAAAGTTAGTAAATCATGACAAGGGATATTCATATTCTAAAGATAAAATATGTGAAAGATTTAGAAGATTATGTATGAAATTCAAGGACATCCTCAAGTAATGATGCTACACTTGAGAGCTTGCATGTAGAGATTATAATTTCTTATTTGTTATGATCATATGTGTAAATTTATAGATTTGTTTAGAGCTCTATGTGTGTAACTAATGTATATATGTTTATATGTATACAAGAAATGTTAAGAGACAATCATATATGATAAAATACTAGTCTTAAGAATGTGAATTAATAATTATGTATAAGAATTTTAAAGTATAATTGTTGAGAGTTGTAACTTGAATCGAAATTATATGGATTAAGTGGTAATTTGTAATGTGACATTAGGTTGAGATATTGGGAGTATGATGCGTTTGTATTTTGTTTTTGATTAGTGGCATGATATCATAAAGGGATGTTAGCATGTATGGGTTCTATGGGTGGTTGGTGCCTTTATGACTACCCATGCTCTAGGACCGTCGCGGTTCAAAAGTTGGGTCATGACATAATAGATCTAAACTTAGGATAAAATCTTTCTTCTTATTATTCATTCAAATCACTTTATTACATAAACATTCTTACAAACCATTCATTTTCTATTACAGCTATGAATATTACAATTAAAAACTTAACATACTATGTCTATGTTCTAACTCTAGCTCCAATACATTCTTCGTCATAAATATCAAGAGCCTCATCGTTAAGAGACACACCTATCTTCTATACTTTTCAATCTATAACCTAAAATCCATAGACGATGTGGTGAGTCGTCAACATAGTAAAATTATAGAAATGCATTAGGAATAGGAATTTCATGAATGATCAGAATATCTAAGAGATCAATCATTAAAATAATAAAAAATATATACAATAGAAATCATATGAGATCATGAATATCAAAGACAACATATATATATAAACTGACAGAAACATGCATTTGTGAGTTCAGGTTTATTCAATCCACATTACTGTGAATCCTCACATCATTATCCCTTAGAGATCTCATGGTGGGACGAACCACTAACCAAAAAGTCTTTGCAATTATAGCACCATCATATACCATCGTGGTATAAGTAATAATTCCCATCGAAGGCACTATGAGCTGACTCATGTACTCTTCGTAACAATTATGGATTGCTACTTGTCCAAGAAACATCTTCTCATGTCTGCGAGAATACATTTGACTTAGTTTATAGACTTGGTCAATTGAGTCACTATTGCACTTGGTGTAATGAATACCCTCAATAGTTGGGTGTTCTGTTAATTTAACATACAATAGATAACAATAATACTTAAAAAGAAACTTTTCATATCATTTCATTCATAAAGTTAGCCCAAATGGCTTTGATTACAATATAGTGATTTCGGTCCGAATGACCTTCATCTATTACAATGAAATTGGCTTCGATTACAATAGAACAAATTATATTACAATCAAGACTATCCCATTTACAACAATATAGCTTCGATTTGAATGACCTCGCTTATAGAATGATGCCTTCGGCCTGAATGGCTTTGCCAATTTCACTTTTTGATAGAACTTACAAGGAAAATACAATATTAGGTTACCTATTGAAGGTGATGGTAACAGTAACACTAATGAAAATACTGAATTATAAGAGGTTGACAAAGGATTGGAATTCAACGAAATGCAAGGAGGAGTTTTTTCATATTATTCATGCATTTCATAACTTACATATAATAAGATTTATACAAATCTTACCTCTTATATATCCATTTTCAGCTTCGACTCTGCGGCAACCCTCAAGTTCCTTTTCCACTCTTAATTTCTTCATCATTTCTAGTGCCAACATCTCCAATAAAGAGGATCTCCAACAAGGCCAAATCACCATCAATATATACACTAGGGCATTGTATTAGAATCATGATCATCAAGATCTCCATCAATGAATTCCCAATAGCTCCCTCATCATTCTAGATCAAGATATCACTACCTAGGTTTTAATTATCATCAAGCTCAACTTCGTCCATCCTTAGGTTCACTGGATCCACCGATCTATCCTTTAGACCCACTTAGAGATCTTTTAGGAAAATTGGAAGAATCATCCACCTCTTAGATTTTGGATTTCATTTGCCAAATGACTCTTAACTTAGAAAGAAAGTTTTATGAAAAGGGTTTTAAATTTTGGATCGATTTCTATTGGGCTTCAAAGAAAAACTTAGAATTTAAGCTTTTAGAAAGAGAGTGTAATCGTTCAATTTTAAAACTGATCGGTTCTTAAGGTTTTATTTAGAAAAGAAGAAATTATGGCTTCTGTTTTGAAAAGACATAAATTCAATCAATAGTTATTTATGGAAAAGATAATTCATGTTGGAAAAGTAAACTTTTATAAGAAAATATCATTGATGGTCTAAAAAAAACTATCAATGGTAGATGACTTTCCATCTCATCACACTTATTTGATGCAACATAAATATCTAATCCCACTATTGATTTACATTAAGCAAGTACGAACCTATTATACCGCGTCGTAAAAATCTATGATACTGAAACCTTATAATTGAAACCACAACTCGTCTTTGCAAACATATATTAATATCTAAACCTTACCATAGAATCTACGGATCATCTCTGTCTTATCCAGTATAGACTTACCTGATTCCCTTCGTAATCTATGAACATCCTCGGCCTCGTCATCAAGTCTTAGACTCGTCTTATATTCTCTTTGTTTATCTCACTGAATCAAACCCCTATGTTCTCTTACTAACATATAGTCCTTCGCTCATCTTACTTTATATCATATTCGTCTATTACACATATTCTCTTTATCAATTAACTCGTACATATTCCTCTTTATGTCATGTCTCTCATCATTTCTATCATCTCCCATATAGCCTCATTTATGATCTAGCCTCGTTACCATTGTTCATTCTTACTAGAATTCCACTTTTGTCACCAACCTTATTCCAACCATCAAGACTTTAATCACGCTTTAGTTCTCATCTCCGTCCCAAGATCTCATCTTTTCACGTCCATTAAAAATAACTAATATCTGGGGCATTACATTCTCTCATCCTTCATAAAAATTTATCAGCGAATTTTGAAAATACACATCTATTTCTTTGTTATACTTATCCCTATCTGACATCATTTTTAGCTTTCTGTAATAGATTCAAATCTAAGATAAGTATTCTTCCTTATGTCCCCATTCTTCCTTCTTTTCCGAAGCACTCCAATTCCAACCTAGTCGTTTTTCCCTTAAATCAATCTCTTGCATTACCTCTCATCAAGTAATCAACAAACTCTACTGCCTTCCTATATTAAATTCTCAAGATCTGCACCTTATCCTCCATTTCCTCAAGGAACTCAGTAGGGTCCTCTTCACTCCTATACTCCAAAAGCTTTAGTTTCAAAAATTTCTCAAAAGAAACTTCCTCTACTTGGAATATAGCTTGTTGTCTCTATTGAATTACCACTCAATCAACAACTTCTTGCTCCTCTGAAATTGGTCTAGCCTCAGACACATCATTCCTTGTTTGATCATTAGAATCCTCTTCAAATATAACAATTCTTCTATGACCTTGTCAAGAAAGCATCGCCATACTCTAAAGGAAATAAAATAGTTCATATCACAACATAATTGACACACTGGTCTATACTTAAAATAAAACAAAACATTAAAAAATAAGAAATTCTAAAACCCATAGTTCATATAATCTAGCACACTTTTAGTTTATCAAACTTATGCTATCCTATATACACTTCTGTGTCTAACTCATCATCTATGATCTTACTCTGATATTAACTTAATTTTTCTACAACCTTTACTCTGGTAAACCTCTGTCAGAGCACTACTTGACTTCCTAACTTCTCCTCTGTTTCACCTTTTTGCTCAGATACCACCTTTGTCACGCCCCATCCTCGGTATTACCTCATTTTTTTACTCTCGCTCGTCACTGAGCCACTCTTAATATAACACATTCGATCTACCGAGGCGCGACAGTCCTAGGGTATGAGTATACTTAAGGCCATTGATCACCTCGTAGAATCCTTATATGTCCAGGATCTAATCTCTTATCAATCATGCTCGACTAATCGAAGCTTATGTGGGCCAAACTTACAATCTTATATTAAAGAATAGATCGAAAATTAGGATAAAGTTTTTCTTCTTACTATTCATTCAAATCACTTTATTATAAAAACATCTCTTACATACCATTCACTTTTTATTACAGCTATGAATATTACAATTAAATACTTAACATACTATGTTTATGTTCTAACTCTATCTTGAATACCTTCTTCATCATAAATAGCAAGAGCCTTATCACTAAGAGACACACTTATCTTCTATACTCTTCAATCCTATAACCTGAAATCCACAGACGATGTGGTGAGCCGTCAACTTAGTAAAATCATAGAAATGCATTAGGAACAAGGATTTCATGAATGATTAGAATATCAAAAAGAAAAATCATTAAAATACTATAATAAATCAATACAATAGGAAAAATATGAGATCATGAATATCGAAGATAATATATATATATATATATATATATATCCTTTCATATAAACTGACAGAAACATGCATTTGTGAGTTCGGGTTTATTCAATCTACATTACCGTGAAACCTCGCATCATTATCCATCAGAGATCTAATGGTGGGACGAACCACTAACCCAAAAGTCTCTGCAATTGTAGCACCATCATATACCATCGCGGTATAAGTAATAATTCCAATCGAAGGCACTATGAATTGACTCATGTACTCTTCATAACAATCATGGACTGCTACATGTCCAAGAAACATTTTCGCATGCCTGTGAGAATGCATCTGACTTAGTTTATAGACTTGGTCAACCGAGTCACCAGTGTATTTGGTTTATGAATATCCTCATTAATTGGGCATTTTGTCAATTTAACATACAATAAATAACAATAATACTTAAGAAGAATCTTTTCATATCTCGTATTCTTAATAAGAACTCTTTATAATAATGGGATTGGACCTTGCTTCGATCCCCTCTTTAAGAGACTCCAGAAACTCTTGACCTATAGATGTAATAGCCGAAATGAAACTCTTTTCCTTTACGACATAAAGGAAAGA
>CATKHJ011026979.1:0-20269 GCA_949750685.1 Vernicia montana
AGTGTGAGCCTTGAAAACACTTGTAAAGTTTGGTGTGAGCTTGAAAACACTAAGTTGAGAGTGAACTTGTCAAAACTCCATAGATAGTGAAATACCCAATTGTTGATTGGGGAGTGGATGTAGGATTGGTTATAATCCGAAACACTATAAATCTTTGTGTTCCTTCCTTTCTTTCCTTCTTGCTCAATTAATTTTTTAATTCCCCACCAATTTAACCCCCCTTCTTGGTTCATCTTGGGCTACAAGTGGTATCAGAGCTTTGGTCTCATTTCTACAAGTATAAGTGCGTGAGAAAAGATATAAATGGCCAACAAAGGGATCAATCACCTTAAGCCTCACTTTGATGGCACCAATTATGCTTATTGGAAGCATAGTATGAAATTCTATCTTGATAGTGACCTTGTGGATCTATGGGATAGCATACTTGAAGAATGGAAACCTCCATCAAAGGTGGTTGATGGTGTTGAAGAGTTGATTCCAAGGAAGGAATGGGTGGAGGCTCAAAAAAGGGCCAATGAAAAGAATAAAAGAGCAATGGCAATTCTTCTTAGTGCCCTTTCTAGAGAAGAACGTGGAAGAGTTCAATAATGTTCAAGTGCTTTTAGCATTTGGAACACATTGGAGAACTACCATGAGGGCTCCAAGCAAGTCAAATCCAAGAAGATTCAAATGCTTGTTTATGAGTATGAACTCTTCAAAATGAAGCCAAGTGAGAATGTGACCGATATGACCAATCGATTACTTGGCATAGTCACTAGATTGAAGAAGTTTGGAAAGAGTTATTCTTTGGAAGACATCAACAATAAGATACTTAGAGCTCTCCCAAAAAACTTTAAATCCAAAGTCTCATCAATTGAAGAAGCACATGACCTTAAAAGTCTTCAAACGGATGTTCTCATTAGGAAGCTTCTCACTCATGAGATGACTTTGGAGAAAGAAGAAGTCCAATTTGAGAAAAAAAAGGCTCTTGCTCTCAAATGCTCTAAAGATCAACATGAAGAAGAGAGTCAAAGTGACTTGGATGAGAGTGAAGAAGAAGATGATGAATTGGCAATGCTTTTAAGAGGAGTGAAGGAAATCATCAAAAGTAAGAAGAAGAGATCGTTTAGAAATTCTCCTTCCAACTCTACCTCAAATGCCAATTTCAACAAAGAAAAGAAAGGTGAGGTGATTTGCTATGAATGTGGGAAGCAAGGTCATATCAAACTAGAATGTCCCAAACTTAAGAAGAAAAAGAAGTGGGACAAGGAGAAAAGGAAGATCTTCAAGGCTAAATGGGATGAGGACTCTTCCAATGATGAAGAAGAGGAAGAGGTTGCAAATCTTTGCTTCATGGCCTTAGAGGACTCTCCAAATGAAGTAGTTCTACATCTCATTCTTGTGATGATTTAAATAATGATAGTGATGATGATGTAGAAAATAATGAATTTTTAGAAGCCATAGTTCTAAAATGTGAAAAATATTTTTCAAAAATGAAGTTTTATAAAGAAAAATATTCAAAACTTGAGGAAGAAATTAAAGGTTTGGGAAAACTTGTTTTGAGTTTGAAAACTTTTAATGCTACCCTCAAGAGTTCATTGCATAAAGTGTTCTCTAAATCTTCCTCTCTTGAATCATTATATAAGGAAAACAATTCTTTAAAATTGGAAGTTGAGGAATTGAGAAACTCTATTTCAAAATTCCATAAGGGGAAGGAAGCTTTGGATACACTCATTGTATCTCAAAGACCACCCCTTGTAAAATAAGGTCTTGGTTTCAATAATTCATCAATATCTACATCCTCATCTCTTTTATTTGTCACAGCCTCTACACCTTAAATATCTAGCATAGAGGTTGGTCACAAGGAGGTAAACACTCATGTAAAATCTTCAAATCCTAAGAAGATTCAGAAAGGTACACATGACTCAAGAGCTAAGCCTCAAAGAGTAAATCATACATTTAAATATAATAAGAAATATGATCAAACCACAAGCACAATATCATTCATGCTTATGTGTACATCATAAGAATGTTGCAAATAGGCCAAAGTTTCATAACAAAATGGCAAAGCATAGAAAGACTTACAAGTCAAAACTTAAATGCCATTATTGTATAAAGGAAGGCCATATCAATATATTTTGCTTTATTAGGAAGGCTCAACTAAAGCTTAAGGAACCTTCTAAGACTAACCCCAAAGGACCCAAATATATTTGGGTACCTAAGTTAAGATAAATTGACATTTTTTATAGGTGTGCCTTAAATCCACAACAAGTGAAAGTGAATGGCATGTAGATAGTGGATGCTCAAGGCATATGACTAGTAATGCAAGCCTTTTTATCTCTTTACAGAAAAAGCTTAGAGAAAATGTCACGTTTGGAAACAATGCCAAAGGTAAAGTAATTGGCATTGGATCAATTGGTAAGAAAGGTTGTTCCCTAATTGAAGATGTTTATTTGGTTGATGGTTTAAAGCATAATTTATTAAGTGTAAGTCAATTATGTGACAAAGGTAATAGAGTCATTTTTGACTCCAAAGAATATCTAGTCACTACCTTGGTAGATGACAAAGTGATGTTCAAAGGAGAAAGAGATGACAATACCTACATAATTAACTTATACAATTTAGCTAACCACAATTTCAAGTGTCTTATGTCTATTAGCAATGAATCTTGGCTTTGGCATAGAAGGCTTGGTTATACAAGCATGGAGTTGATTCATAGCCTAAGCAAGGATGAGCTAGTTGATGGACTTCCAAAGATCAAATACTTAAAGGATAAGACATATGGACCATGCCAAATGGGAAAACAACATAAGTCTTCCTTCAAGTCAAAGAATGTTCTAAGTACTTCTAGACCCCTTCAACTTATTCATATGGATTTATTTGGACCTAGTAAAGTTGCTAGTTTGAGTGAAAAATTATATGCATATGTACTTGTTGATGATTACTCTAGATTTACTTGGGTTAGTTTCCTAACTCATAAGAGTGATGCTTTCGATGCCTTTAAAAGTTTTGCAAAGAAAGTTCAAAATGAAAAAGGATATTTGATTTCAAAAATTAAAAGTGATCATGGAAAGGAATTTGAAAATGAATCTTTTGAAAACTTTTGCATTGAATTTGGTATCTCATAATTTTTCATCCCCTAGAACACCCTAAAAAAATAGTGTTGTAGAGAGGAAAAATAGAACATTAGTGGAAATGGCTAGAACAATGCTCAATGAGTATAGTCTTCCTACATACTTTTGGGTGGAAGCTATTAACACTTCTTGTTACATTGCAAATTGTGTTTTAAAAGACCAATTTTGAATAAAATATCTTATGAGTTATGGAATGGAAGAAAATCCAAGATCTCATATCTTAGAGTGTTTAGTTGCAAGTGCTATATATTGAATAAGGATAATTTTAGAAAATTTACATCCAAAACGAATGATGGAATCTTTCTTGGCTATTCCACCACTAGCAAAGCTTATAGGGTCTTTAATAAAAAATCTCTAGTTGTTGAAGAGTCTATGAATGTTGTTTTCGATGAATCTAGTAAGGTTGATCTTGGGAAAAGTAGTGTTCTTGATGATTTTGTAGGTAAGTTTAAAAATCTTGAAATTGAGGACAATTCAAGAGAAGAGGAAGTAAATGAAGAACCTCAACACGATGTAGAAGCTCAACCTTAACATCAAGAGGATTGCACTTAAGGACTTCCAAAGGATTAGAGCTATCCCAAAGATCATCCTAAGGAACTCATCATAGGTGAAACTTCAAAGAGAGTAAGTACTAGATCTCATTTTAAAGCTTTGGATAATAATCTTACTTTTGTTTCTCAAATTGAGCCAAAGACTATTTATGAGGCTCTAAATGATGAATGTTTTGCTATGCAAGAGGAACTTAACCAATTTGAGAGAAACAAAGTTTGGGAACTTGTTTCTAAACCTAAAAATCATCAAATTATTGGATGTAAATGGGTATATAGGAATAAGTTAGATGAGCATGGTTTCATCATTAGAAATAAAGCTAGATTGGTTGCCAAGGGATACAACCAAGAGAAAGGCATAGACTATGATGAAACTTATGCTCCGGTGGCAAGATTAGAAGCCATTAGAATATTATTAGCATATGCATGTCACAAGAATTTCAAATTATTTTAAATGGATGTGAAAAGTGCATTTTTAAATGGCTTTATTGAAGAGGAAGTTTATGTTGATCAACCTCCCGGTTTTGAGGACCATGAACTTTTAAATCATGTTTTTAAATTAACTAAGGCCTTATATGGATTAAAACATGCTCATAGAGCTTGGTATGAAAGGCTTAGTTCATTCTTACTGAAAAATGATTTTGAGAAAGGAAAAGTTGATACTACTATTTTTGTAAAAAGACACAAGCATGACACACTCATTGTTCAAATTTATGTTGATGATATTATATTTGGTGCTACTAATGAAACCCTTTGTGAAGAATTTGCTAAGTATATGACTAGGAAATTTGAGATGAGCATGATGGGAGAGTTCAAATTCTTTCTTGGTCTTCAAATCAAGAAATGCAAAGATGGCATCTTCATCAACCAATCTAAGTACACCAAAGAATTATTGAAAAAATTTGGAATGGATGGTTGCAAGAGTAGCAAGACACCAATGAGCACATCAACTAAACTTGACAAAGACAAAATGGGTAAAAAGGTGGATGAAAAAAAGTATAGAGGTATGATTGGCTTACTTCTTTATCTTACCACTTCTAGACCTAATATAATGTATAGTGTATGCTTGTGTGCTAGATTTCAATCATGTCCTAAAGAGTCTCATTTAAATGCAGTCAAAAGAATTTTAAAATATTTACATGGCACATTGCATTTAGGATTATGGTATCCTAAAGATTCATCATATAGCATTATTGGATATTCGGATGCGGATTATGCCGGTAGTTTCTTAGATAGAAAGAGTACATTCAGAACTTGCCATTTCCTTGGTGAGTGCTTAGTTTCTTGGTTTAGTAAGAAACAAGTTTCGGTTGCATTGTCCACTGCCGAAGCGAAATATGTGGTGGCGGGTTGTTGTTATAATCAAGTCCTTTAGATGAAACAACAACTCAAGGACTATGGTCAAGCTCTTGATCACATTCCCATCAAATGTGATAATACAAGTGCTATAAATCTTTTAAAGAATCCCATTCAATATTCTAGGAGCAAGCATATAGACATTAGGCATCATTTTTTAAGAGACTGGAGATGTTGTATTGGAATTTATTGATACAACAAATCAATTGGTGGATATTTTCACAAAACCCCTAAATGAAGAAAGATTGAACTTCATTAAAAGGGAACTAAAAATGCTTGATGGAAGCTCCTTGTCTTAAAAAATTGTATTTCTCTACTTTGCATAACCTTTTGTGTGCATATTTTGTTCATTTGTCATCAAAGTGCAAATTATTATTTTGTTTGATACTATTGCTAAATTTGTTTGATTGAGATGATATCTTGCTGTTTTGTTTGTTTAGAAAATCAATATATTATATATGCATATTGAATATTAAAAATGTACATTTATATTTCTTTTATCATTTAAACTGATTTTGATTAAAATTGCATATATTTGTCTTCAATTTTTCTTAAAAATTCTGAAAAACCTCTAAATCGCGGTCGCAATAGGCTTCTGGTGCTAGCGAAATTCATATTTCATCTGCCTGTTGGTATTTTATGAATATAGCGATCGCTACTCACTCTTAGCGAATGCTAATTTTATTATTCTAGTGATCGTCACTCAGATTTTGTGAAAATCGCGGTCGCGACTACTCGTTCACGAACGCTATTTACGACTTTGACAGAAAAAAATATAGCCGTTTTAAAACATGCAGTTTTACATTTAATGCAAATTCTAGCCCTTTTTCTTTTTCCAGATTTTTAAGCATTTTTGAGGCTATAAATACCCCCTGTACTCTTTCAAAATATTTTACAAACTTTTTTACAACTTCAAGTGAATTCTCTCTCTTTTTCTTTGCAAATCTTTCTCTTCATCTCCTACTTTCTTGTGTTTAATGGCTCCAAAAACCAAATTCACCAAAGCCTTCAAGGGGAAAGAGCCCCAAACTTCACAAACTCCTTCCCCCCTTGATCTTGTGAAAGGCATCACAGGAGAAGAAAAAATAAAATGGACCCAACTAGAATCCAAAACCATCATAGCCAACAAAGTTCCAAATGTCTTTAGCCTTAGAACCTTAGGCATCGATGGGGGACATTATACACTATTTGGATAACCTCAATTGGAGGTCATTCATTCTTCCTACCGAAAATGGACATGAAGATCTTACTAGAGAATTTCTTGCTACTCTTGTGCAAGAAAAGAAATTCTCTGATCCTTATGGTCCTTATGGCATTAGATTTCGTTTCATTGGCCAAGTCTATGGCCTCAAATTGGAAGAAGTAGTTGAACTTTTTAATTTCCAACAAAAAAAAGCCTCAACACTCAATGAGTTTGATTTGGATTTCAACGAGTTTTGGAAAGAACTATCCATTGAGACAAGGTATGACCCTAGATTATCTCTAGCAAAATATTTTTGAACCTTGACTTTTTGGGTTCTCCATCGCATTGTCACCTTCTCTATTAATGCAAGAGCGAATGGCAATGAGAAGGTCGCCCAAAAATATCTCTTATTTCTTTTTAGCCTCCTCAAAAACCATAAAATCCAAACCGCCAAATTTCTTATAGACCAATTTGTCCACCTTGCCAAATCCCCCAAAGGAGTAATTCTCCTCTCCTCTCAAATCACCGAAATAGTCAATCATGTTGGTGCCTTAACCTTCTAAACAAAGCTGCTCTCAAAACCATTCTTCCTCCTACTTCTAATATGTTGGATATTGACTATATGATCCATTCCAAATACATCAAGCAAAAGAACAACTCATATGAATATGTTCTTGAGGAAGTTGGTATTTTAGACAAATCAAGAAAAAGGATTAGACTTGCTCTCCCTAGTGGAGAACCTTCACAAGTTGAAGAAGGAATTTCTAGGGACCAAGGCACCCAAACTCCTTCTAGAGTTTCTCCTCCTTCCGAAACCAATAAGTTACTTCACAAAATTCTCAAAAGACTTAACCTTCTTGACCATATGCATGGGGATATAATTGAAATGCAAAGAACAACTCATATGAATATGTTCTTGGGGAAGTTGGTATTTTAGAAAAATCAAGAAAAAGGACTAGACTTGCTCTCCCTAGTGGAGAACCTTCACAAGTTGAAGAAGGAATTTCTAGGGACCAAGGCACCCAAACTCCTTCTAGAGTTTCTCCTCCTTCCGAAACCAAAAAGTTACTTCACAAAATTCTCAAAAGACTTAACCTTCTTGACCATATGCATGGGGATATAATTGAAATGCAAAGTAGGATAGACATTCCCCCTTGTGAGTTGAAAGATTGGGAATTTAGTGATATAGAAGAAGAAGAAGAAGAAGATCAAGAGTGATTGGACTATTGAAACTTTTCATCTCATTTTTTTTGTCTTATTTTTTTATTTTATTTTTTTACATCTATCTTGTATTTTCCTTTCTTTTTAATTGAATGAAATGAATTTCTCTCTTAAGTTTAAGTAAATCGATGCATTCTTTGTCTTTTCCTTTATTTTTATGATATATACATTATCCATTATATATTATATATTATTCTCTCTCTTTGTGTTTGATTATCATCCACTCCTTAGAACAATATTATTGTTATCCTCTTTTTGATCTTGCCAAAGGGGGAGAAGGGTATGAATTTGAAAATGATTTAACAAAGGGGGAGATTTTGAAGACTTTGAAAATCTATTTGTTAAGGGGGAGTATTCAATTAAGGGGGAGATTATAAAAGGATATAAATTGCATTTACTTAACTTTATTTTTCTCAAATTCAACTTAATTGCCAAAATCAAAAAGAGGGAGATTGTTGACCTAAGTTCAATTTTCAACTAAGTCAATCTCTATTTTCATCTTGACAATCAAGTTGAATTGATCTAACATTTCATCTAAGTGTGATTTTTCAGTTTGGATGACTTAAAGATGCTTGAGAATGAAGAACTTAAATAATCCTATAAGAATTCTGCCTGACCTGTAATTCGTGTCCGCAACCAAAAAGTAGCGCCCCAATATTCATATAGCGACCGCAACATATTAATAGCAACCGCAATTCTGCTATAGGCATGAATTGATCAATTCATCTAGAAGAGTTCACGGTCAAAGTCGCGAATGCAACCCTGAGCACTAAAAGTATATTGCGATCACTATAAGGGTGTAGCGACTGCAACATTTATAAACAAGAAAAGAGCTACAACGGTAACATCCGCAGCAAACGGGATTGCGCCATGTGGCACTAACTGTTGGAGGCATATGAACATTGTGCTCGTAAAATACATTTAGCGACCGCAATATTTAAATAGCGACCGCTATAATGGACTCGCAACTGCGATTCTTATCTGATAGGGCATTTAATGCAAATTTTCTAACTGTTGAAGGTAGATTTGGTTGAACACTTTTGTAACAACTCTTTTGATGGATGGACATTATAAATACCCCATCAAAAGAGTTGAAGAACTAACTAATTACTTATTCAACAACCAAAATCTTGCAAATTTAATTCTCAAGCTTTCATTTTCTATCAAACACCTTATGTGTTAGTTGTAAGAGCATTCATTGCTCAAAGGGTTTAGTGTTAGCCATTAAACACTATCTAGGTTGGAAGAGTGATCCTTGAAAAGCTCTTATTGGGTTTGAGTGTTAGCCTTAGTAAAAACACTTATGAGGTTGTGAGTTTAAGCCTATTAAAAACACTTGTAAAGTTTGGTGTGAGCTTAAATACTAAGTTGGGAGTGAACTTGTCAAAACTCTATTGATAGTGAAATACCCAATTGTTGATTGGGGAGTGGATGTAGGATTGGTTATAATCCGAACCACTATAGATCCTTGTGTCTTCCAAACTTCCTTACTCTCTCAATTAATTTTTTAATTACCCACCAATTCAACCCTCCTTTTTGTTTCATCTTGGGCTACAAACAATACATATGAATATGTTTAATCCAACTAAAATAATCAAGTGAATATAAGTGTACAAGAAACAAGGGTAAAATAGTCATTGCATAAAAACTGTCAAAATTTCCATAAACGTGTATAAGTAAATGACCAAGTGATAAGCTAAACTCATGCTATTAAGTGGCCGACCATGGTAAGGGAAAATAAGTTTTTGAAATTATTTCTTATGTTTGAAAATTGAGTTAGTGGAATGTGGGCCCCACTTTCCACTAACACAATTTTTAAAATTATCAAATAGTAAGGTTCATTGAATCTAGTCTTAAACCATCATCAAATTTTCAAGAAAAGAAATTTTAATTATAAATTGTAAAGCTTCTCTTGGAGGCCATATGATTACAACCATCCATCTTCTTTGATTAAATCTTTGCCATCCATTGGAAATTAAAAGAATTCACTAATCACCATTTACTTCTCACTTTCATCTAACACCATCAAACACAAAAACTTTCTCTTCCTTTCTTCTCTCAATTTTGGCCAAGAACACTTTCACACCTAAGGGAGAATTTCTAAGGTAACAATTTAAAATTTAAAGTCTTTTTCTTCATCTTAATCATATCTCGCTTACTTGTAATATAGAATGCTTTTCTTTTTCTTTTCTTTCTTCATTGGTTCAGCCATATGGGTTTAAAAGGGAGAAAATTTCTTTTGTTAAAGCTTTACTTAGAAAATAAAATGTGAGTATGATTAAGGTATGTTGAGCATGTAAAAGCGAATTAACTAGGAAGACTGAAAATTTCAAGTTTTGAAGAAAGGTGGTTCGGCCACCATGGGATTTTTGATCCCTTTGCTTATTTTGTGTTTTGAACTTTCATTTATACTTGGTTATCTTCCAATTATATAGTTTAAAAGTAAATTTGAAATTGGTTAATGATTTTTTTAGATCTTCCCTCTTTAAATGTTATCTAAATTTGGGGGTTTTTGTATAAAAGTGAAATTGGTGAAATTGAGGGTTTAATTAGGTTCCTTGGCATGCCAATTGAATATGTATGAAATCAATTTGAAATTAGAAGATGAGATTTTGGAAAATTGCCTAATGGAGGGTTCAGCCAACCCTAGACCTAGTGTCCACTCTTTGACTTTTGTAATTGGTTATTGAATTGAGCTTAGGAATGGATTAATTGCATGATTGGGTAGCCAATTTGAGTATAGATTGAGGAAATTCAAATTTCCCCAATTTGAAAGGTTCGACCAAATTAGGTTTTAGGACCAAATGAATGCTTGTTTTTAATTAAACCTTGATTTGAGTATGTCATTGTACTAATTGAATAAATATGTAATTGTATGGAACATTGATTAAGTGAACTTGACTTTTCCTTCAAGTATGGTTCGACCATACATGGAAAGTCAAGGAAAATGTTGACATGTAGTGGAACATGAAATGATTCATGAAATAATTGAACATGACTTGTACAATAAAGAAAGTGAAATATATTGTTGGACATTGGTCCATGGCCTATTTGGCCTTAGTAATGTAAGTACATATATTGGTTAGTAATTTGATAATTATGTTTGTATGCAATGTTGTGTTACTTAGAATTAGTAGTATGTGATTTGTGTTATAAGAATAGGCCTAGAAGTATTAGAATTAGAATTAGACTTCGTTTAATAGTTAAGTTGAAATGATGATCTAATGAATAATTATATGAAATGGTTATTTGTAGAACCTAAGGATAAGGCGAAAGAATAACCGGAAGATCATCACTATTGTTTGTGCTAATTAGAAGCTAAGGAATTAATGTGAGTACATAATGCTTGATATTGTATGGGCGTTCTAAATTGTGTTACCATTCATTCATTATACCCAATTTGTAAACTTGAGTAAAATTCTACATTATTGACATTCATACGTAAACCATGATGCTAAAAGTATATTTTAAGGCCTTCGACCTACCTTGCATTGGTATATATATTTAATTGAAATCCTTAATCTTTGATGAGTAACATTGTCTCACTTGTATCCTATATGTTATTGCCTTTTTAATGATGATATATTAATTAAAGTAGAAATTCTCATTTGATGTGGGGTATACATCAGTCATTGCATATGGTAAGAAGGCCCGTCAGATAGGGATAGTGTATCCGCCTTAGATAGGAAGGGTGGTCCTAGCCGTGAGGCCTGATCAGTCTCGCGCTATTGAAATCAGTATGAGTGAGTAAGCCATTAGCTGCCACTCTTCAATTTCCATTGTTATTAATAAATCCTATTGTGATAATTATAAATATCGAAATATTACCCTATTGTGAGTAAAACAATAAGACCAACATTCTTTCATCGAAACATATACACCTAGCCGCATATCATATTAAGTTATTATGTATTCACTGAGCTTGTCTCACTCTTTAGTGTTTTATTTTTTTCAGGTGCTGTAGTGGATTTAGTAAGGTAAAACTCAAGCTCTATCCTTCTGCTTTGGGATTACGTTGCTCGTTCGTTTTGAATTTATTATGGATTGTCAAAATGATTATGTATCTTCAAGAAACCGGTCTAAAGCTCTATGGTCATTATGGTATCTAGTAGTGTTGAAAAACTAGAACTTTATGATTATATGTTGGGCTGTAATAACTATATTAAGAATGATGCATATTAAGTATTAACTGCAAGATGGTACTACAATGAACTAATCAGTAATCAAGAATATACTTTTGGTATACTTGCGTTATATGTTTGGTATAATCTTAGTATACTTTAGTATACGTTTGGTATACGTTTATGGAATTATGGTATATGTTTGGTATACTTGGTGTATATGTATAGTATATGTAAATGATCACCCAAAGCATATCAGGTTATGGTATTGGGCATTGTTTTTATGCATGATGATTATAGTTTGGTAAGGTAGTGGGTTCTACAGATCCAGGTGACCTTATGTCTCCCTGAGCCATAGGACCGTCACATCTCAAAAGTGAGATGTGATATCCTCGCACTCATCATTCTCCAATCTCTTGGCTTGCTTGATTAGCTTTTGCATCAAGCGAACCATTCTCATAAACTTGGTCTAGCATGGAACAAGCTCTCTAGTTTAAAATTTTCCTTTATTTTTATTTTTATTTTTACTTTGCTATTTCTCATTGCTTTGCAAAGCAAATCGGGTTGCGACTTCCCGAGCCGACCCATTAAGTCAAACGCTTATCGTCGTCCGAGGCAAGTCTGCCGCCGACCGAGACAAGTCTCCTCCATCTCAAAGCTGCATAACCGCAAGGTAAGCATCTTTTTCTTTTTCCTTTTCCTTTTCATTATTTATTTATTTTTTCCTCCTTAGGATTATTCTTTTCTCCCATTTGGGCTCCTCATCTAATTCTTGCTCTTCTACTCCCTCACTCTATAATCAATTAATTAATTAAAATTGATTCACTTAGGGTAATTAATTAAAATTCGACCTAATTAACTCAACTTGGTAAATTAATTAATTAATCAATCTATCCTTTCTAATTCAATCAATTGAAATATGATAAAAGGTAAAGACTAAACTAACCCCTTCACAAGAAAAGAGAACTGCGTGGGTTCTAATTCTCATTCAAAGGGATACGCAGGTATGCTTAGTCCAAGTATCAAATCCAACTAAAACTAACCAACTTCTCCCCCCTTCATCTATTTCAATTTAATTTAATTTCTTTTAGTTTGTTACATTTTTTTTTATTAAAATTAGTTTGGGGAATGTATGACTTCCCTAGAACCCATAAGGGTTAGAGGATGTATCCCTTTATTTGTTTTTGTTGTAATCTATGATTTACTTGTTTTTTTTTTTTTTTGTTTTTACTTTATTTTATTTTATTGCTTTATTTTATGGAATGAATTAATGGGATAATGCATCTTTAAGTGTTTATGCATTTTACTTATTCATGAAATTAATTTTAAGCCATTTTGTATTAAACTTGCCAAACAAATCTTTTCTAAAAGCAAAAACCTAGTCTCCGAATCCTCTTTGGTAATCGAAGACTAGTGCACTTTTCTTTTGGAATAAATAATTGGAGTCATTTAATTGGGTTTTTCCCTTAACTTTTCCCAAATAAAATAAAATTAAGGTGGCGACTCTAAAACACTTTTCAAAATCAATCAATATGAGCTCGGGGGATCCAATGTGAAACCAAACCAAAAAAAGCATTTGATTCCTTTAGTGGATTGGACCAGTTCTTGGGCGAGGCCTCACACATCTTTATTAAGTTAGATAGAAATTATTAAGAGTATTCATTGTATTTGATAAGTTGATAGCTTGTTTTCATAGAACCCAAGAAATTGAGTCTTAAGGTTATAAGTTATTGTTTGATTTTTTAAAGATGTTAATGAAATTAAGTTATGGGAACGATTCATTCATTCATTGGATTGGAGAATTTAACCTTAGGATTGGAGTTTTGTGATCCTAGATTGATTTTTATTGTTGGCTATTATTCTGTAGGCCAAGTTATTAAGGATTTCCAACCAAAATAGAGTGCTTGAGCTTGATTGGAGCTTAATTTCATTTGAGGTGAGTTGTGAAATATATTTATGCATGTGAACTACCTTGAATAAATGTTATTCTTTATTGAACCTTTGTATGCCAAAGATTGAATTGAAAATTCTTTCATTGTCCATTATTCATCATTATTGCTATTAGTCTTAAATAGCAAATTGATTTATTGATGTTGAATTATTGAAACCCTTTGATTGAATTGAAGGCCATTTGGGCTAATTGTTTATTGATATTATATCTACCGAGCTTGACTTAGCTAAACCATATTGTGATAGAACGCCTCCACTAATAGGGGATAAACTATTAGACTGTGTGCATCAATGATTCAACTGATAGAGTCCAATATGTTAGTGTTCTACTTAGAGAGGACTATGTGCTCTAGGCGTATACCCGGCCAGGTATGCGTTAAATAGGGAGAAGTTACTTCCTTTAATGAATGTTATGGATGCTCATGGGGATAGTAGTTTCATCCTACCTATTTGTATTCCAATATGATTGACTATTTGTTATTGTTCTATTGAAATTGATTTGATTTGGTGCCATTCCTTGTAGGAACATTATTGTTATTGTTATGACCCATATTGATAATTGTTATCCCTATTGATATTCAATTGTTGGATTTCTTATTGCTATCTTTTGAGAACCCACAAGTATAAATATCATTAAGTTGAAAGCTTACCCCTCTTCAATTGTGGATTTCAGGTGCTAGAGTTGAGGAGGATAAATTTTTTGGTTATAAAGCTTCTCGATTCCTTTTTCCACAAGAAGCTAATCAGATGTATAGTTTTGGACTCATACCTATATTTTAATAATTGTAATAGTTATGGATGTTCATTCTATAGTTGCTCCGTAGTTAAGGTGCATAACATAGATAGAATGATTCTTTTGGACAGTCTTTGATGTATTGTTTTGCCATTGTTTATTATGAATGATCATATAAGTTTGATCCTTGATCCATAATGAACATTGGAATGGATATGTATCGAATGGTTGACATGGTTATTGTATTGGACGATGGATATTGATATGATATGATTGTTTATATATATATATATATTATAAAAATTGATGATTGTTGATCCATATTGATTGTTTAGTTGGTTCTACGGGTGTTTGGTGGTTTTAAACCTACCTATACCCTAGGGCCGTCACACCGTTGGAGCTGGGGTGTGACAAAGGTGGTATCAGAACATAGATTTGATGTTATAGATTGTATTTTAAGTGCTATGATTTAAAGTATGCATTGATAGGATAACTACGGAGCATAGGATTTCATTTCGTCATTGTTATGCCAACATTAAGCTTGATTTGCAAATTTCATCATGTTATGAGTCTATGTCTCTTATGTTTATTCTTATCAGTATCGAGATGCCTCCTAGACGTAGTCGAGGTAAGGGACGAGATCATCCTAGAAGAGTTGTTCAAGATGATATTGAGGGTTCGGTTAGTAGAGCGGAGGGATAATGTTGTTCCTCCTTTGCACCTCCGGTTGATGTGGCGGTTGTGGCCTAAAGATTGGACCAACTTCAGAGGAATTATGAGATGTTGGTTGAGTTGGTTACCTAACAGAGACAACAGCCTGAACCTTCTGTTGCACCTATTGTTCCTCTTGTGGCTCCTCCTCAGCCACTTGTTATACCTCAAGTGGAAGAGGTTACCTATGAGAAGTTCTTAAAGCTAAAACTAAAGGAAGAGTGTAATACCCTAGACTCCCCTAGCTATTAAACATCAAGTATGAGAACCTAAAAAAGGAACATAATGACTTGTTACTTTAGTACGGCTAAACCTAAGTTTGGTATGTTTGATTGTGTCTATTTGAGCTTGAATAATTTTTTTATTGTCAGTAATATGATCATATGATTGCTAAAAGCATGATGGATATGAATGAATTGAACAATGAGTATTAAAGTGAACGGATATGATAATATGTGCTAAAATATAACTCAATTGCCAAAATAGTCAAAATGACTAAGTATAAGGAAAATTAAAATTTCTATTGTTTTATAAAAAAAAAAAATTCTATCGTATAAATGAAAGTGGGTCCCACCCCACTTCACTAGGTGGTTCGGCCATGAAGGCCTAAGGAAGCCTTATGTGTGTATTTTTTTTTAAAAGTAACTTAGCTATTAGTAAGATGATGAAGATAATATTTTAGGCATGGGTCCTACTTTTGACTAATGAAATTTGGCACATGTAAAATTCTAATTTTTTACATATAAGCTTAAAATTTATTATTTTCCATATGGATAAATGATGAATAAAATTCAAGAAGATAAAAGTGAATAATAGCCATTCGATCTCTTGATTAAATCTCCACCCTTTGATTTTCATGATTAAATCTCCACCCTTTGATTTTCATGATCAAATCTCTGCCACTCAAACTTTAAGTAATAATATTTAAGACCATATTAACCATCTTCCATTCATTTCCACCCAACAACAAAACAAAACACTCCTACCTCCACCAATATATTCGAAAATAATCATCAACAAGCCTACACCAAACATTTCAAGTTAACTTTTTTAGAAATTTGACTCCTTTATTGATTTTAAAGATATTTGATGAGTTGTTTCTTAGTATGATGAAATATTTTCTTCTTTCCTCTCCTTCATATGTTCGGCCTTATAGGAAATTAATGTCCCAATATTGTTTTATGATCTAAATATTAAATTGAGTCTAGGAACATGTTAATTTGATGGGAAATTGATTAAAAATTGATGGGTTTGTTGATTGAAGGAGCTAGAGTTTTGTATTGAGAATTATAAGAGATTAAATCACTTAAAGAACTGAAACTTGTGACTTTTGTTTGGACTAGTTAGAACCTAAATTTGACTAAAGTTAAAACATGAAAGTTGTAGATATATATCTTATGTATACCCCAGTAAAATAAATTTGTAAAATTTTATTTGTATAAGGAGATATCTTACTTGAACTGAAACTGACCCGGATTGATAACCTAATAGGCAGTCTGAATTTGAGTGAAAGATTTTTTGACCTTAAAGGCATAACTAGGCCAAATATAAAACATAAGAAATGATTATTTATATGTGTTGTAGTTACTAGTAAAATTAATTTATATTAAGTTTTTAAATAATGGGATGTAGCTAAATAAGTGAAGTGTACTCAGTCTGTCCCTGCAGTAGAAATAGAACAGACTTTAAATGATCACCCTATCCTGCTTAGAGCATACTTTAAGCTCAATTTTGGATATGTTTTATATTGATATATCTATTTTTATATTCAAAAGGAATAAACCCATTTGGGTTAGTAGAGCACGAATTATGGTAGAAACAGTACCGAGAGGTCAAATTTGGTTAATAGAAAATACATGAAAGTATATTATTTTAATGACACCATATGATCACTAGAGTTTGATATTTAATTTAACTAAAGTTAATCAATTAACTTGTCATAGTATTAATATGATGAATTAAAAATGAAAAGATAAAAGTACAATGATTTATCGAATCATGGTAATGAGATTAAAGGAAATGAATAAAGTATTGAAATTCAACTTTTAGGCCTATTTGGCCATTACATGAAAATGAACAAAAGTATTTTGTAAATTATAAAATGTGTCTACATGTGTATTTTATATTAAAATAAACTTGATATGATTATTGTTAGTAGAATTGTCATAGTGTAATCTAAGCTAAATCTATTAGGAGGAATAATCAAATTATGATAAGTTAAGTTAAGTGAATTATTTAGTAACGGTCAAGTATAGCTTATATGGTACAATTGTTTGTAGAACGTGAAAGTTAAGGCAAGGAAAGTGCTAAGAAAGTAAAGGGATATCTGTACTTTTATGCTAAATGCTATATTGGAGCAAAGGAGAAGAGGTGAGTTTGTAGTATTTTAATGTAGTATGGGTGATTGCCCATGAAATATCAATTACTTGATATATATGTAAATCATTGAAAACCTTAGCTCTCATTGCATATAAATCTTGAACAGCCATTAATATTCAAATCTCCATGCTAGGGTCATACTTGATGGCCTTTGGCCTATCCGTTAATTCATTGATGGCCTTTGGCCTATCCGTTATTTCATTGATGGTCTTTGGCCTACCTATTAATCCATTGTTGGCCTTTGGCCTATCTGTTATTTCATTAATGGCCTCTGACCTACTTGCTAATTCATTGATGGCTTTTGGCCTAGTTACTATTACATTAATGACCTTTTGTCTCACTGTTATATTGCAAATTCAGTTGAACATTCTAAAGTTCATTTGAAGCCATTATTGAGATTACAAAACCTCATTGACACTGTAATGAATATGTATATGATTTTTCTATTCATATATTATGAATTTCCTCTAAATGATATTACTGATAAGCAAAAATCCGCCTACTAATGTGGGGTAATACATCGGACCTGTGGACATGGTAAAAAGCCTGCGGATAGGGTGAGCGTATCCACCTCAGCTAGGAGGGGTAGTCCTAGCCGTGAGACCTTATCAGTCTTACGCCCTGTATTACTGTTTATGAGTGAGCAAGGCATTAGCCGCCACTCTAGTTATTTACATGTGAGAAACTTACTGTTTCCAAATTCTATTGATTTCTGCTAAATTGTATATAAACAGAATCTCTATTAATAACCTAAATGGTAACCCTTCATTGACATCTAATAGTATTGAATTTCCACTTCTGACAAATATTTTTCTTGCCAGCATATTATGTTAAAATATTACATTCTCACTGAATATAACTCACCCTTTTGTGGTTTATAATTTTTCAGGTTATACTGGAGGTCAAGCAAGGTAATTTTCAAGCTCCATTTCTCCACTTGGGGTTTCCTTTGCTGCAAATAATTATCTTGATTTCAGAATTGTAATATTATTATATTTTGAAGAGTAAAATATAGAGCTCCATCGTCATTATGGTCCTTAGAATTTATTTATGAAAATTAAAGATTGTTAATAATAGTATGTAATTATAATATGATGATATTGGCTATAATGAATGTTTATTGCTATAAATGAATGAAGATAAGTAATACGAATGCTACAGTATTGGGATCCTATTGATTTGCATTGATATCTTCCTATAATATGTCAAATATATGAATATGGATTTACAGGTTTTGATCTTGGATATGTGTGTACATTGTATAATGAGCTTAGTGTAGCATATAATAGGGGGTTCTACGGGTTTAGATTACCTTATGTCTCCCTATGCCCTAGGATCGTCATATCTCAAAGACCAAATGTGACAAGTATGGTATCAGAGCATAAGTCTAAGTCTAACAGAGACTTATTAATTGTAAGAGTTATAGTTTATAAGTTGAACCATAGATCATGGAATTCCTAATCGTCAACTACAATCCATCATTAAGATAGTTCTGCGTTATCCATATATGATTGAATTTTTATCATCTAGTATGATGTATATATATATATATATGTGTGTGCTATGAATATAAAAGAAACAGAATGCGTAAACAAACATATATATGTAAGTGTAATTACTATATGAATGAAACACTGAATATACTCAAACTGATACATGTGTACAAAAATGCAATATGAAAGTGAAGTAACAAAAAGTGAACAGGAGGTCGATCCCCTAGTGATCGCTTCTATAATAAAGAAACGAATGTGTATTATTAAAAAGAAATTTTCTGTAATAATCATTTGTTGAACATTGATAAATATACTAGTATATCTATTATTTGTGAAAAAGACTTATGTAGTGTGAATACTGATAGAAGTGTATAAACTAATTGTACATACGAAAATATGTGTAATATTTAGGATAAAGGCATCCTAAGGTAAACTACCTTGTAATGATGAGAGTGTAAAAATCTAACGTTACCCTACACATTATGTTAATATGCGATCACTTGTTAAAGTTGCCTAGGTTTCGACGGCAAGCCAGAAAAGGAGAATAAACAAAGGTTATTGAAGAATGTAGAAGTAATGATACGATAACGAAATGAATCAAAGTAAAGATCAACAAGTGAAAAGAGGAAGGCATTATATGCTATCTACTATGTACTCCAGGTGACGACGCCCGTAATGAGAGAAGTAGAAAATTTTTTTCGCCACCTATATAGATATCGAATAAGAATTGAAAGAAGAATGCTGCTTAGCATCCTCGGGGAAGGAAATGATTGATGATCTATAAGTTATTGCACTACCTCTAGAGAAACATGTGGAACTGCTTGTAATATGACAACAAAAATTAATAAAGTAAAAATATGAGAAATTTTGTTAGACTCAATTAAAGTCTTTAAAAAGTGATGAAAGTAAAGAGAAAGGATGAAATGAAGTAAGTACGATGAGAAATAAAGCATTATAAGGGAGATGACAAAAGTTAGAATTATAAAAGCATAAATGATAAAGGGAGTAATACAAAAAGGAATATGTATAAGTTAAGTCCTAGTGAAGCTTGATTGATTAGAATAGATACATCTTAAGTGGAATATCCCATGTTGGGGATGGATTAAGGAAAGACAATGGTTAATAGGTAAGAATAGATGTTATAGAAAATGACAACTATAGAATGTAACCAAGGAAGGTAAATAAGGTACTAATTAAATGAAATAGTAAATATTGAAAAGGAAGAGTTATAGTGATAAAATAAATGGAGTAGATAAATTTGATTTAAATAAGTGAACACTTGGATTATCAATAATAGTTAATGAGAAGAAAAAAAAATTAGAGATGAGCATAATTGATTATTATTGCATAAAGATATAATGAATAAATTAGGATAGTGACTTATGACAAATAAGCTGAGTAAGGATAAGAAGCGTGAATGTTTAAGGACTAGCAATGAACTAAAGTAGCCTTGGTAAGGCT
>CATKHJ011027099.1:0-10225 GCA_949750685.1 Vernicia montana
TATATATATATATATATATATATATATATATATATATATATATATATATATATATATATATATATATATATATATAATAGATTCAGATTTCAATTTCACTTTAATTTGTAATGCTAAAGAAAAAGAAAGAATGATGATTGAATTAGTAATTCAATTATCAATAAGTATTACTTACTTATTGTAGAAATATTTAAAAATATAATAACTTTTTATTAGTGTAAATTTTAAGTTAAAAATTTTAATTTATTATTTTAAGTGATTTTTAATTTAGTTTAAATTTTAAAAAATGTTAATTTAAAATAATTAATCGCTAAAAATTCTAATTTTAAATGTTGAATATGATTATCAAACACCACGTCAAGTTCTAGTTGAAACTAAATTTAAAAAAAAAAAAAAAAGTAATTCAATTACATAATAATAAAATATATTTAGTAATTTTAGATGCATAATAGTAAAAGTCTTTGATTGCTTTTGTTTTATAGTCCAATTAAGGTTGAGCACGGTTTGATCCAATTTCGAGATTTGAAAATTTTCGAGATTAGACCGAACTTTGGGAATTTTGATTTGTAGAGAATCGAAACTGAAATCGAAATAAAAAATTTATGTATTGTATTGTCTCGAAAATTTTGGGATAATACAATTCGAGAATCGGATATTTCAGTTAAGTCCAATCCAATACAATATAGAGATTCGGAAATCTTAAAAAAACAAAAATAAAAATATGTAATTTGTTAATTTATATGAAAAAAATAATCAAAATCCAAAATTTATCAATGATTTTAAACAAGAAAAAAATGTAATTATTGTAAAAATATATAAATATAATATAATTATAATTATATTAGTATTTTACTTAATTCAAATAATTTTAATCTTGATTTATATACTACTTAAAACTAATAAATAATTTCTTATAAGTTATAATCACTTTCTACTTTTTTATACAAATTATTAGCTTATTACAAATAATTTTTTATTGATAATGTATTACAAAGATGTTAATTAATAATAAAAAAATATTTTTAGAAATTAGAGTATTAGATACTAACAAAATTTTAATTTAAAACTTTATTAGTATCATATAAATATAATTACAATTAAAATGACAATGTTATTGGACTTATATACTAATATATCATACTTTCTTATTATTACCCATTGATTAATCATAGCATATATTAAAAGTTTTTTTTTTCTAAAATATATATGTAGTGAATTTAAAATATTTAATTATAATATGTGATTATATTTTAGTATTATTAAAATTTAATTCATATTATATTATTAATTTTTTATTAATATAAATTTAATGAACCTAATATTTAAGTAAGTTATATAAATATCAATAGTTATATTAAATTGAATTGAGGTATATATATTTATAATTCAAATAAATTTTCTTTTGATATAATTTAATAATTGGTATAATGTCATGTATAATATTATAATTTTTGTGTTATCTATACATTATTTAATTACCACTACTTATATATTATAAATAAAAAAATAAAAAATTTTGATTATTTCGATCCAATTCAATTAGGTACAGTTCGATTCAATTCGATCCGGTTCTCGGTTCGGATATATGTTAATATCTATAACCGTACCAAAACATTTTACTTAATCCAGTTCAGTTCGGAAAAAATCAAAAAGTCAACAATTCAGTCTGATTATGGATATTTTCGATCCAATTATTCGATTTAATTCGAAATTTTTAATATTCGCGCTCAGCTCTAAGTCTAACAACAACATTTACTCAAAAACAATAATATTTTTATAAACTGAATGTGACTGATCACCATGATGGGAAAAAATTTGTGCGCAGCGGAATAAAATAGACATTGACATCTACGTGAAAAACTCTCTTGTATTTTAGAGGGAAAAACTACAAGACAAATTTCAAAATTTACTTTCACTATAAAAATAATGAGAATACAAATAAATTTAATTTTTCAAGTTTATCAACTTAAACTTGAGGTATACACTCACAAAAAAACACACCCTAACAATTTTGTGGAACTCTCACTTTTTCTCTCTCTACAACTCACTTGTAGGAATTCTCTCAATTTCTCTCAGAACTCTATAAAGCACTCCCTTTTTTTTCTTTTCTTTTTAAGGCATACAAAATGAATTATGGGGAAAGTTATTTATAATCCTCCAAAACGTGTTTCTTCCGCGTAAGAGTTGACAATTTAAATTTGCCAACTCCTCATTCTTAAGCTAATACACAACTTCAAAATAAAATTAAGTGCTTAATTTTGTGAATACAGTTGCCAACTATTCTTGACTTTCTCTTTCTTTTATTTTTTTTTTCTTTCTTTCAAGTCTTTTTCATGAGTTGAAAAATAACCCATCACACCGATCCTATTATTCATAGCAAACTAGAATCCAACTTGAGTTGGAGAGTTAAAACCCAACCCTAATTAACCATTAACAAAAGTAATTCCATTATCCAATCCATTTAGATAGAGCAGTGGATGGGGCAAAATGCCCATCCCTATAATTGTTCCTGTGGTTGTGTCCCAACTTAAACGGGTAAAGTGATGCATGACATCAGCGCAATAGCCCTAACAACTCTCCATTCCATGAATGAGTGGCTACTGTAACTACAGATCATCACCCAATTATTCTATATTTGTTTAAATTTGAATTATTAAACTTGATTAAATTTTTTAATTGAGGGTTTATCTATCCAACGATTTTTCATACTTAATTCTTAAATCATCAAAATTAATCTAATTTAAAATAATTAATTTATGAAATATAAATGTCATATATATATATATATATATATATATATATATATATATATATATATTTGTAACTCGCATAAAAATTGTCCATTATATCAAAATGAAATAAAATATTCATAAAAAAAAAATAAAAGTTTTTTAGAATACGATTTAATTAGTATCACTTGATAGTTATGTTTTTTGAAAAATAACATGTGAGTGTAAAAGAAATAACATGATATTGGTTTAATTAGTATACATACACTAATTAACTTTTGATTTAAAGTATCACTAACATGTGAGTGTAAAAAAAGCGCGCTCACACGTTTGACTTAAGTCCAATATCTTGAATTTGTACTTAACGCGCGCGTGAAAAAGTATTTTTGACTACTTTCTTAACTTTAAAAGGAGGAGCTTTTAAATATATATCTCATTCCAACTTTACATTTTTTCAATATGAGATAACTCACTTTTCTCCATCATTTTCTTTAATATAGAACTTATTTTGAATTTCAAATTATCATTCACTCATTCACCATTTTGAGCATATGAATATTTAAATTCATATTTATTACGTAGGAATTAGAACTTTCACTACCGAGTAGTGGAACCCACTAGAATTTGGGTTTTAAAATGATCACTTAATGAGTTAATTTATCATAATTTCTTCTAAATAATGGTCTCAAATTCATATTTTTTCTAAATAATATTTATTACTTGCTTTAATAACGTTTATTAATTTTAATTATATATATATTATTTTTTTAACATATAAATATATAATATATAATATTATTTAAAATTTTAGTTTGATTCCGATTAAAACTCTGATCCATAACTCTCTGTCTTTATCAATTTTAAGATCGAGCTAAATTTGAAAACATTGATTTCAGCTGTTGAGTTCGTTTTTGTTTTTTATAAAGTTTTTCTCTTAATTCCGTTTTAAATTAGGACACAACTGTGTCGTCCACTACATGCATGCACCAAAGTTTCAGTGCTTGCTAAGCTGTAATCAATCGAGTAATAAGTATAAAAACCCTCTCCTTTCCTTACCGTAACTCACTCTCCATCCTCCTATAGAAAAAAAACTAGGCGGCCGTCGGCGCAATGGGAAGAATAGTGGTGGTTTTCGACTTTGACAAGACACTTATTGATTGTGATAGTGACAATTGGGTGGTGGAACAGCTAGGAGTTAATGACCTCTTCACTCAACTCCTCCCTACTTTGCCCTGGAACTCTCTCATGGTTATTTATTTCTAATATTCCCCTGCATCCGATGTTTCATTATATACCTTTAATTAGTTTTCTTTCTTTTATAATCATCAGGGTTTTCTTTTCTTTTTTTTTAACATAAAATTTGGCTCTAACTGCAATCTCAAACTCAAACACCTCACAGCACAGCCTTGGACACGAATACATACATATATCCTAATGATATAATTATTTAACAAATAAAAGGAAATTACTAATTTAAAAAAAATAAAATACTCAATCATTAAGGTGTTACTACTACTTTAATTTAATTGTCATTTAGTATTTAATATTTCAGGATCGGATGATGATGGAGTTTCACTCCCGGCAAAAGACAATAGAAGAAATTGCAGAGTGCTTGAAACAAGTTCCATTGCATTCCAAGATTCTCTCATCAATTAAATCAGCCCATGCTTCTGGGTACGTGTATATATATATATATATATATTGTTGGAAATTTATGTAAATTCCGTGTATGCCAGATTTATGAGAGATAGCAAAAATAATAAACAACACATATAATTTACGTGGTTCGGCATAAATTTGGCTACTCCACAAACTATTGCAGACTATATATAATGTTTATAACACTCAAAACTCAAGAAAATTTCTCTCAATTTTCCCTCAACAAAAGAGGGCTGTATTTTTAGCCCTAATCACCCCTTATTCACACGTTTTTGCCACCCAAAAAAACCTGCTATCAAATTCCTCCTTTATCATTTGATGCAACTTTCTTTGACAAGTGATGCTAAAAAAAAAGTGTTGTTAGTGCAGCTTCTTTTACAGCTTTCTTTGATAATGTTGTTGGTGCAGCTTTCAGTGCCTCTTTTGTTGAGCGGCAAACTTTGACATATATATATATATATATATATATATATATATATATATATATATATATATATATATATATATATATATATACAAATTAATTAGCACTATTTATGTAATAATAATGCAAAAATTACAGGTGTGATTTGAGGATAGTAAGCGATGCAAATACCTTCTTTATAGAGACAATCTTGAAACATCATGGTATTTTTGGTTGCTTCTCTGAGATCAACACAAATCCAAGCTATGTTGATGCACAAGGCAGACTTAGAATCTTGCAATACCATGATCATTTCAAGTTATCTTCTCATGGTTGCACTATCTGCCCTTCCAATATGTGCAAGGCAAGTCCATTATAAAACATTATCCATTTATAAATTCATCATATCAACATCATTTGATTGATCAAAGGAGTTATGTATTAACTCTAATTTAGAGAAAATTATTAATTATGTCAATTGGAATACCTTATAGTTATAGAATACAACTCTGAATAAGGTGTTAATGTCATGATTTAATTCTTCTCATTAGAAAGATCAACCATTTGAATGTTAGTGGCTCTTTCAAGTCGTCTCCAATTAACATTCAAAGTCTAATCACATGTTAGTGGCTCTTTCAAGTCGTCTCCAATTAACATTCAAAGTCTAATCACATGTCAATCCCACCATTGTATACAGTATGAGATTAGAGTATGTTAAAATATCCCACATACAAATATAACAAATGATATAAAAATTCAATATAGTGTTTGGGTCTCACCATCCATCAACTTAAGTTTTTTTTTTTTAGATTCGAGATTTCTCACATAATATCAGAGTTGACTCTGCATCCTAATTTTCTATGCTCTTTCAATGCGAATCTGAATCTATTTGTGTCACGTACTAATTAAAAGTATAATATGTATTAGAGTTAAAAGATTATGTTAATTTGGGGTGACCATACAAACAATTTGTTTCACCAATCACCATGTTGTCTTCTCATCAATAGGGTCTGGTGATGGAAAAGATGCGAGCTTCTGTTTGTGAAGAAGGAAAGAAACGGTTCATCTATGTTGGTGATGGAACTCCAGATTTTTGTGCAACATTGAAGCTTGAAGAAGGAGATATTGTGATGCCAAGGAAGAATTTCCCACTCTGTGAATTAATTTATGGCAATAGAAGCCTTATCAAAGCAAATATTGAGAAATGGAGTGATGGGGAGGAACTAGGCACCAAGCTCCTCAGTTTAATCAATACAATCTTCATTAAAGACAAGTTTAATGTAAGACCTGATCATCCATTGGTTCCAGTTGATTGTAAGTTTCAGACAGCTCCAATCTCTACACATGATGCATATACTAGAAATGTCCTCTCAGTTCCTCGCTAGCCAAGTGTAAATTAAAAATTTACAGCTGTGAATCTTATTGGCTAAAAATTGATGAAATGGAGATTATTAAATATGTTTTTAAAAAAAAAAAAATTGTTTCTTGTTCATTGGGTGATTTGTATATATAGTTTACTCAAGAATGATTTGATAGAGAATCCATTAATTAATTGCAGTGGAAACGAATTTTCTTAAAAAGTCACTCCTCCATTGACAATCTTTTAAAAAAATAGTGGTGATTTTCACTGTAGGAAACACATAAACAGGTACATATATATTAGGTGTGTATTAAGCATGTATAGTTATTGTATTACAAGAACATCTTATACAAATATAAATTTAAATTTGAAGTATTGGAATTCTATATAATTTCCACTTGATATGAACTTACAACCATGTAGACTTGGAATCAGGCTGGGTTCGAGTCGATTCCAGTTTTAAAAATATTTTTTAATTTGAGCAGAGTTTGGATGTTTGATCCAGTTTTATAGGAGTGTATAATATGAAATTGAATCGAAATCGATCCTAATCCAAACCCAGATCCGACTCCAATCGATGTTCTAAATCCGGAAAACTGCCAGTCTGAATCCAACCATCCTTCGTGGAAGAATTTCATGAAACATCCCTCTCGTGTCATGATAGACCCCACCATCTTTCAGCAGTTCACTGAATGAACGATATAGAATTGGTTCAATGTGATGTCAATTCCTCATACTATATGTCAGCCCATCAGAATCCCACATACCATGAATAGAATACTACTCTGGCCTAGGTTACCCAAGTACAGTAGAGTACCTAATCACACCACATTATATATTGGTTCTTATCTAACAATACTGGACTGTTCATTTGGCTTCAGTTAACCACTAATTATTCTTCTACTGTTAATCAATTTAACCAAGATTCTCTGTTAATGGATAAAATTGCCCATCTCTATCTATATGCCTCTGTAGCTGATTCCTTGCAAGTTGCAAAGAGTTTGAATTTTAGACTATTTCTCATCTCTTATGGTCCTCTGTATGCATCCCACATCACATAATTACATAACAGATTAGAAAATCATTTTAATATACTATTTAGCGTAAACAAGGTTTCCATCAGTATTTTCTAGGAAAAGAAAGTGACATTCCACTTCCCTCCACCATCACACATCATCAAGCTCAAGTCACCAATAAAAAAGAAATTTCAGAACTTTATAAGGAGTGCTGGTTTAGCTTTCTTAAAATAAAGTCTCTCTTACCTTGTGAATAAAGAATATACAATTGAAATGATTGACGTGGAAGCCAACCTAAGAAAGCATAAGTTTAACGTCCACCCTTTATTGCTATTATTATTATAATCATTTGCTTAAAAATGTGAAAAATTATTTCAAGGATTTACAAGTAACTGAATCCTCCTCAACCTCAACTAACACTTTATGATTACAAATCAAAGAATGGCGACCTCTGCTTTCTTTCTAACATTCTAATACTTTCCCCTGTAATTTTTTTCCCCCTCTTTATCTACAATCTTCTACCAATCCTTCCCAAATTTTATCTTCTCCAACAAATCAAAGAAAAATTACAATAAATAGATTACAAAAAGCATTCTTTGCCAGCAATCCAAATCCCTTTCAGATTTCCAGGGCTATCCGTGTTTTTATTGGTTTTAACTTCAAGCCCATGCTCTCCGGTGATAGGAGCTCAGGGGAAATGCACAGCGGACTCAAAGGGCTTCTCGGGCTGACACTTAACTTAGGTGGTCTGTACATACCGTATCCCATGAGAAAGTACTCCATTGGTATTAACATGGCATGCGGCTGCTCCTCTGTCACCATGGATCCACAAGCCTGAACCTGTAGGGTCCCCACATCCTCGTTAAACAAAAACTCCATTGTTCTATGTATCCTTGCAAACCAATTTTAAAAATCACTAGAATAGACCTTTGTTTCATACCTCAACTAAAGCACTGTATCTTCTATCTAGTTTTGATGTCATGTAGAGAGCCTCAGAGTGAAATGGAGAGTTATCCCCAACAAATATCAGGGAACGACAATGCAGTTTTCTCAGTCCTTCAGTAATGTCTGCTCTCCTGCAAGACGGAAAAACACAATAATATTATACCAGAAGGCTAAAGCATGCACAAGCCTTGGTCATTACTTCAAAACATGTGGCACTTCTTCACAGCTACAGCCAATATAAAAACAGTGCCCCCATGTCATGGAAAACAATCCTCAAACAAGCACACCAAAGATTTGCATAATTTACGTGTTAAGTAAGCACCCTTGAGAAGAAAAACTATCTTATAAACAGCCCTTACCCGTTTAATGCTTCAAGAAACCGCCAAACATTTAAACTCTGCCTTTCATCCAGCAACTAACAAAAGAAAACAAGCACACCATCAGGTTGGGGAAGTATCAGCTTCAAGGCTGCTAATTATTGGTTGATTTTGTTCTGGTTTATAAGCATTTACCATATATGAGAGGGAGAAAATAAATAAATAAAGAGATAAGAGCAGAGCACTAACTCTTCTGCAGGCCTGAACTATATCTGATTCAGGTACTTGAACACTACCACGAGCTTCCTGCTGTGTCACCAAGTAAAACCCAATCATTTAAGTAATCCAATTATGGATGCACATGATCTTTGGAAAAACTAGAAGCACGAAAATACCTTGCTGAAATACCGCTTTAGCAAAAACTCTTTCACCACTCCACACATGCCATAGTAGTATAGTAAGTTAGAGATCACCTACAAATAATTCACGTTAAGCATAAGAATGATAATTCCTGACCCCCAACTAATCACAAAAAGATTAAAGAAAGGAACCTTATTATATAACCACTCCGTCCATGAGGGTGCTTGACACAGGGGAGAAATAAGTATCAATCCAAGAACACGTTGCCTATATTTCATCTGTGCAAAGGAAGAGAAACTAAGACCAGTAAATCCCAGGAGTCAAAAATAATTTGGAATCATTAGGAAATAAGCACACCATCATGTCAAGAAATGAAGCATACAGCAAATAGAGTAAGAATGTAAGCTCCAGCTGTAACACCCATACACATCACTGCACCAAGTCTGAAAAGACAACAACATGAAAAGAACACATCAGTTTAGTTCCATTCACCGTTATCCAAATAAGTAGATAGATTAACAAGCAATAATGATGATATACAAAAGAAGACAACTTATGGCCTTTAAAATGCAGAGTCAATGTTTCTAGTCACATATACTTTAGAAACTAACCAGAACTATCGCTGGCCAATGGAAATGAGAAATATCATACAATGTGTCCAAAGTAGAAGATAGGGGTGGCAATATCAAATACGACACGATAACACGACGCGAACCCAACACGAAATTAGAGGGTTTGGGTTAGGGGTTATCGTGTTCGTGTCAACCCAATTGTGACACGAAAATAATCGTGTCGTGTCGCGGGTTGACCCGTTAACTCGAAAACGACACTTTTAACCCATTAACACATTTAACCTAATATATTTTATGATTTTTAGAATATGTATATATAAATATTACTATTAATCTTCTTTATAAATTTATATATAATTATATTTTATATAATAATATAAATTAATAGAGATTAATTTAGTAAATTTAATAATTTTTAAATATTAAAATAAAAAAATTAATTAATTTTAAATTTTAAATATATTATTCATGTTGTGTCGTGTTACCCATTAATTAAGTGAATCATGTTTGTATTTAAATTTTTGACACGATAAACTAATCATGTCATATTCATATTGACTCTTATCGTGTCATGAGTATAGATCAATATAATCCGAATACGACTCACTAATACGAATTGTCACTTCTATTTACGATTTAAGATCTGGGGAGGGGGACTTAAAATATATTCGGGAATTCGATTAGGTTGGAGATCCTCGCGTCGCGCCAAAAGAGAAAGACAAAATCTGATTAGTCTTACCAACTTTCTCACTGACGTGAACTAGTGAAACTCGGGAATTCGATTAGGTTGGAAATCCTCGCGTCGCGCCAAAAGAGAAAGACAAAATCTGATTAGTCTTACCAACTTTACCAACTTTCTCACTG
>CATKHJ011027157.1:0-12411 GCA_949750685.1 Vernicia montana
AATCAAGAGTTTTACAAAGGATCACTCCCCAACCTAACAAGTGTTTAATGGCTAACACTAAACCCTTTTTGAGCAATGAATGCTCTTACAACAAACACACAAGATATTTAAGAAAATTGAAAGCTTTGAGAAATAAATTTGCAAGAGTTTGGTTGTTGGATAGTTAATTGATATTCTCAACTCATTTTGATGGGGTATTTATAGTGATCACCCACAAAAAGAGCTATTACAAAGAAATGATAACCAAATCTGCTTGCTACAGTAACAAATCCAGCATTAAATGCTAGTCAGGCCATTTTCGCGTTCGCAATGAAATATTACGCTCGCTATTGGTGAATCGCGGTCTATAATATAAATATTGCGGTCGCGATCTTCATATGGCTCCAATGGTTAGTGCCACGTGGCATAACCCCGTTCGCTGCTAATGTTACCGTTGCAATTGATTTATGCCTTATGAATGTTGCGGTCACAACTTCTGTGTCGCAGTTGCTATATGCATATCGCGCTCAAAGTTGTGTTCGTGAGTCTGACCGCGAACTCTACTGGATGTTTTTGCACTTTCTGGCTCATAGCTTAGTAGCAATCGCGATGGATAGGTTGCGGGCGTGACATGGGTATTGCGGGTGCTACTTTATTATTGCAGACGCAATTTATGGGTCAGGCATAACACTTAGAGAATTTTCAAAGTTCTTCATTCTCAAGCACTAATAAGTCATTTTAACTGAAAAAATACACTAAATTGAAATGTTAGATCAATTCAACTTGATTGCCAAGTGTGAGGCCTCGCCCGAGTACCGGTTCGATGCGCTAGAGGGGATCGAAATGCTCATTTGAGTTTAGTCTCACGATGGAACCCTTGGGTTCGGATTGGTTGATCTTTGAAAATGAATTTTGGAGTCGCCACCTTAATTTTATTTTATTTGGAAAAAATTAAGGAAAACCCCAATTTTGACACCAATTATATTCCAATGGAAAAAAGTGCACTAGTCTCGATTACCAAAGAGGATTCGAGGACTAGGTTTTCGGTTTATTTAGTTAAAATGAGTTTGGCAAGTTTAATACATAATGACTTAAAATGATTTCATGAACATATATAAATGAATGAGCAATTATGAATGAATTAAAGCAATAAAGTAATTGAATACAGAAAGTAAATAAGAATCTTAAATTTAAAAAATAAACCAAAATAGGGGATACTTTCTCTAGCCCTTATGGGATTCTAGGAAAGCAACACATTTTCCAAAATTAAATCCAAATAAAAAAAAGCAATTAAAGAAGGAATCCAAATAACAAAAAGCAATTAAAGAAGGAAATGAAAGAAAGCACAAAATACACAAAAGAAAGTGAAAGAGGGAGAAAGTTTGTTTTAATTGGATTTGATACTTTCAGACAAGCATGCCTACGTATCCTTTCGAATGGGAATCAAAATCCACGTAGTTCGCCTTCTTGCGAAGGGGGTCTGTTTTAGTCTGAACCTTTTATCATGTTTCAGTTTATTGATTAAAGGTTGGTTGGATTGATTTTAATCAAGCAAGTTGATTATCAAGTTGTTTAATTAGGTTAGTTTTTAATTAAAAAAGCATTGATTCAATTGAAACAAGTTAATTAATTCAGATTCTAATTAACATGCCTTTAAAATGATTAAAAGAAAGGGATTGAAGAAATGGGGATCATATTATGGGAAAGGGGAAAGCAATGACTAAGCTATAATAAAAGAACTTAAAAGAAAGGGAATAAAAGAAAAGGGGAACATGCAAAGGGGAAATAACAATAACAGCAAAGCAACAAAAGAAACTAAGCTAAAACAAAATAAAAAGCAAACAAAATCAAGCAAAGAAAGCAAAACAAACTTCAAAATAAATAAAAGAATAAATGAAAAATGAAGAAAAGAAATACCTTTTGATGACGATGCTTCGGGACGTATGGACAGAGCGGGCGACCGGATCGCAATTTCACCTTGACTCGACTCGGCGAAACAAAAGCCTCCTAATGGCTACTTGGACGGCTCGTAGGACTCTCTCGAACTGGCTTGAGAGAACCCACAAACAACCACCCTACAAGAACAAAGATTTGAATTAAAAGGCAGCTCTTTCGAACTAAGCCTTTAAAAAAGGGCTAACTTTTAACCAAATAGGCTTGATTTAGCTAGCTTTTGTGTATTAACTTGTGTAGAATAGAATTGGGGGGTAGTTTATATAAGAAGAAGGTTGGAGGCAAAAACCATGAAGTTTCGATGTGGAATTTGACATTCTGACGCTCAAAATCGCACACACCCCTTCTGGAACCGCACACGAGGCTTCTGAGACCGCACAGAAAAAATGGTGACCGTACAGGAAAAGGGGGCCGCACAGCCCCCTTTTGGAATCGCACAGGGCCTGTGCGGTTCCGCACAAGGCCTGTGCGGCCCCTGGAGGGCCCTGTGCGGTCCTCCAGGTTCAGACGGGCCGATTCGTCAGATTTTTTGACCTTTTCTTGCCCGTTTCAGCTCCGTTTTTAGTGATTCTAGTTGCGTTGTTCTCGTTATTCAATCCCGGATGATATAAAAATGATTTAGAGGCCAAATGGGTAGGTCCTGGATCTCGAGGCTCGGATTCTCAATTTTTGGGCTTTTGGCGATCTTTAGCGATTTGGCTTCCGAAGATCTATTTACCGAGCATAGGTGCCTTTAAGGTTCAAATGCATACTTGAGAGTGCAAAATTAAGGGTTCACAAGTGACTATGGGAACAGTGGTATAGTCTCACCCACAAGAAAATTGACAAAATGAGATATGAGAAATTGACGAATATTGTAGATGTGTTCTGTTATGCATTTCTTTATCATTGGTGCCTTCCATTCATGGCACATATATGTATGTTCATTGATACCCATGAATTATTTGATATGTATATGTATTTGTTATTGTATAATGATTCTTTGACCATTTGTAAACCTTTCTCTTATGCACTCCATAATTTACTGAGTTGATGACTCACCACATCGTCCGTGGAATTTCAGGTTAGAGATTGAAGAGCATAGCATATAGCAGTTGTCGTGTAAAGCTAAGGCTTCTTGATCTTTCTTCTCCATCAAGAAGTATAATGTATAAGCTTATACTTTAATTGAATTTCTATATGTTAAAATTTGAATGTTTAACTCTTTAGTGGCTCCGTAGTCATTGGAAGAAAAAATTGTTTAAATGTTATATGCTATTTGTTAATAAGATATTATTGGATTTTCCCTTGTATTAGAGAAGATAATGTAAATGATGATTATTGATTATAGTAATAAATGGAAATGTAATGTGATTATTGAATTGAGATTTATGTGATAAATATGAATATGATTAAGAACATAAGTGTGATTATTAGTATGAGATGTATTCAGGTTCTAATATTGGGAAGATGTGTTATGAATGGTTTGTGCACGATATCATATTGAACTAATAGCAGATATGGGTTTTATGGGTTTTCGGTGGTCTTAGATTTACCCATACACTAGGATCGTCGTGATTCAAAAATTTGATCGTGACAGGGTTAGTTTTGTTTCTACCTTATAATGGGTTTTTTTATTTGATCTTTTAGTTTGATCTTTTTTCTTGTACTCTAGGGGATTCTTTGTTTACTCTTTTTTTCTTCAAATCCAGGATTTTAAAGAATCTCTCTTTAAATACTGCCCTTCAAATTGCAGGTTTGAAATTGAAATATTTATAAGACAATTATATTGTTCTAATTTGTCTTTTGATGAGTCTTTAAGGTATTAATATTTGAGGTATTGCCGTTGTGGAGGCTTTGAAGATTGGATCTCCCCCTTCTTTATGCCTATCGGGCTAGGCAGCTCATCACTAGATTTTGAACCAATAAACTTAGATTGGAGATTTTCTTGCAAGTTTGAGTATAGGCATGGAAGCCATTCTTTTATGGTGGCTATATGCAGTGCGATGGCTTATTTCTAGAGGTTTATCTATGCTGGAGCTTCACAATCATCTTATTTATATATTTGATAGCCATAGCTTCTTGAAAAATAGATTTTTGTTCTATGTTCTTGAATTTGTAGAAGCCATAGCTTCTCTTGATAATGGTATATTTTCTTCTCGTTTTGATTAAAAAGAAATTGCAAAGAAATACAAAGCAGAGAGAGAGAGAGAGAGAGCTTATCATGAGAAATATCACAAATTATCAGACTTTGTGCATATTGTACCCATAGGTGGGGTATAGTATAACATCCAAACTCTAGTTAGGAATAATATAAAGTCCTAGTCATGAGACCCGATCAATCTCATGCTAACAAGAGCTTATCATGAGAAATATCACAAGATCACGAGCTGATTTCTGTTCTAAATTTTTATATGATTATATGATTTATAACGAGTTACATATTACTAGATTACGAGCATCTTTCTATTTTAATATATAACAAGTTACGTGCTACTATATTACAAGCTAATTTCTATTTTAAATTTTTATATGATTTTGTGAATTACTATTTTTATATGAGATATAAATATATCACTAGATCACGAGTTACTTCTTATTTTGAATCTTCAAATAATTGCGTAAGCTATGGGTATTTATAAAGTTTCTATATAATTATTCTATTGTTTTTAAGTATGTTCTTTACTCATTGAGCTTTTCCCCCAAAGTTCACCCTCTCCACTCACCAGTATTTGCAGATTAATATTGGAACTGTAGTTGTAAAGATAAGATGTACTAAGAACGGATTGCAGATTAGAAGGCAACAGAGTGAGCAAGTGAGATCCTCAAGCTCTTTTCATCCCTTGAGGACCTTTAAGCTTAATGTAAATCTTTAATTTGTTTTGTGTATACATTTCCAAGTCCTTAAAGCTCCATGAGTGTAATTGGTATATTAAACTTAATATACATATTATGAGTTGTAAATGACAAGTAATAGTAAAATGAAGAGTAGTAATGATAATATTAGTTATGATGTTTGAATGTATATTTGAATACAAATATATGCATGAACTTGAATTATGAGAATGACTATGAGTGTAAGTTGATGTGTATGAGAAGGATATTAGGAGGATTTGTGTTGGTTTATATGAAGTTGAGATATAAGGAAAGAATATTGGAAGTGTTATTGTTTCCTTGCAGGTTGTGTATCTTGGGAAATGTTATATGTATATCTGGCCTCTGCCGAATTTCTATTTGAATTGTAGTGTATGGTTTTTACAAGTGTTTAATGCCCTTATGGTTACCCATGTCTTAAGATCATCGCAACTCAGAAGTTGGGTTGTGACAGTCACGGATCAAAGGTTCAATTGGGATCAAATCGAAATCGAATCGAAATTTTAAATAATATCATATATTTATTATTTATATGTTAAAAATAATATAATATACATATAATTAAAATTAATAAACGTTACTAGAGCAACTAATGAATATTACTTAAAAGTAATTGTTGGAAAATTGTGGCAAATTAATTCATTAAGTCGCCATTTTGAGACCCAAATTCAGGTGGGTCTCACTACTCGGTAGTGGAAGGTCTACTCGGATTTGTATTCTCCTATGTAAGAACTATGAATTTGAATATTCATGTGCTTAAAGTGGTGAATGAGTGAATGATAATTTGAAACTCAAAGTAAGTTCTATGCTAAAGAAAGTGAAGGAAGAAAGTGGATTATCTCACATTGGAAAATGCAAAGTTGGAATGGGGTATATATTGAAAGGCTCATCTTTTTAATGCTAAGAAAGTAGCTAAAGAGACTCTCTCTCGTATGCACTGGCACAGTGGAGGTGCAAATCCACAGTTCGAATCTAGGTTTAACATGTGAACACGCGACTCTCGTTCAAGAATGTCGAACTGAAATGGGTTGACTTGTGCCAACTTAGTTTTGTAATTTTTTTTCTCCAGAATTCTCGTTATTCTTGTCTTATCTATTCATATTATGAACTAACAGTATCGAATTGTCATGACCCGACTCTAAAGGCACGTGACTGGCATTACTGTAAGGGAAAACTTAAGGCTTCCAGAACCTATAGTCAGCATGCCATGTCTAATCAATAGAAAAATTGCAAAAGTCTGCATAACCATGATCACATCTCAAGGGCTATGGGCCCACCTGCTAAACAGAACCTGCTTGCAACATCACAACAAAGCCACTTATGGCTAATATCTCAATAATATCATCATCACATCAGTTTCATGTTTAGCAGTGAATCTCATCATACCACAATACAAACAAACAGATACTAAAATAGAAATATTAATATAGATACAAGTTCAATCTACTGTAATTGCGGAATCTAGAGTTTATAATACAATACATTATATTTAATTAAGATAAATTCCAATGCCGAAGAAGATGACAGGAAAACTTAACAATAATAATAACTTCTAAGCTCATCCTGCAACTTGGAAAAATAGGGAGACAGGGGGTCAGTGCCTCAACTCAGTGAATAATACTAACTAATATACAAACCTAGTGCTCTAGAACCAATCTATAAGTAATGCTCAAGCATCGTTCCACATAGATAAATAATCATATAATCATACAATGATGAGAATGGGTCCACAAGAACCACGCTAAATCTCAATTTGGGGAATCGATCCCCCAATCTAGCTCTCTGAATCCAAATATTGTCTCTTAAGATCTAATACATAAGGTCTCAGCCGTCCAGTAGAGAGTCATGGAGCTAAGGTTGGTTTATATGAGGCATGGATATTATTATAAAGTGTGTGTTTCTTTTGTTTCAGCTGGGTAATGTCTTAGTTATAAAGGAGACTTTGCCGAAATTTCGGCAGAATCTTTAGAATTGTTTGAGTATGTCTAAGTTGAGTTGTCTATGTTCTGATAATCTTTATGTTATACAGTATTGGCGTTTCAGGCGTCTTCCTAGCTGCCAAATGTCACACTTCAAGAGGAGAGCTAGTTTAGATCTCATCAAGTCTGTGAGTGATACTTCCTAATATATTTTTCTGCTTTCCATGCATCTACATTTACCGTATGTATATATGTATATAATTATGCATTATGAATAAGAGTTGCATTTTAGCATATGTATGTGATTGCTTCATTGTATTGTTGTTGCATGTTACTTGTAGATGCTGGATGAGATTGGGATGATATAGCACCACTTAGGAATGTGAATATGATTATGATTATGATTATGATTGATGAGTTATGACTGGTGTATGATGGCTTGGGGGCTTGCTCATCGCCCGGCACTGTTGCCAGTCGGGTCGGCGCTGTGTGACTTAGGCCATAGACGGTTGAGACCTTACGTATTGGATCTTAAGAGACAATATTTAGATTCAAAGAGCCAGGTTAGGGGGATCAACTCCTCAGATTAAGGTTTAACATGGTTCCTATGGACTGATTCCCATCCTTATATGATTATGTAATTTATTTGTCTGTGTGGCACGATGCATGAGCATTACTTATAGACTAGTTATAGAGCACCAGGTTTGTATATTAGTTAGTGTCATTCACTGAATTGAGGCGCTTACCCCTGACTCCCTATTTTTCGAGATTGCAGGATGAGCTTTGAAGTTATTATTATTGTTGAGTTTCCCTGTCATCTTCTCCGGCAGTAGAATTTATCTTAATTAAATGTAATATATTTTATTATAAATTCTAGATTCCGTAATTACGGTAAATTGAATTTGTATATGTATTAATATTTCTATTTTAGTATATGTTTTTCTATATTGTGGTATGATGAGATTCACTGCTAAACATGAAACTGATGTGATGATGATATGATTGAGATATTAACCATGTGTGGCTTTATTGTGATGTTGCAAGCAGATTCTGTTTAGCCCTTGAGATGTGATCATGGTTGTACAGACTTTTGCAGTTTTTCTATTGATTAGATATGTCAGGCTGATTACGGGCTCTAGAAGTCTTAAACTTTCTCGTGCCGTAGTGCCGGTCACGTGCTCTTAGAGTCGAATCGTGACACGAACGTTACCGAAAAGTAACGAATGTTACCTATCTTTTGGCAAAAAAAAAAAAAAAAAAAATACACCGCTTTGTGCTTTTTAATTGGCAAAAAAAAATCCCAGAACTTGAAAAATCCGAACCGGTTTATCTGGGTCACCAGGTATCCGGCTGGATCACCAAAATTTTCCCAATTCTATGCCTCATCGGTTTTCCAAGGTAATCCAGACCAATTTGTGGATTGATTACTAATTTTTTGGTTGAACTCAGTATTAAGCTAGAGTGCAACTTTTATTTTTAAGAGCAAGCGGAATATAAATGGTAATTAGGATGGTGGACAAATTTGTCCATGAGAAGAGTTTGATTTTAGAAACTACTAAATTATTACTCAAATAATCATCTATAGCTTAATGATTGTGAGAGTAAATAAGCACACTCAAGGAATAAGGTTTTTAAAATTGATTTGAAAAATTCTTTCTTTCCATAAATTTTAGTGAAAGACTAAAATTTTCATATAGTAAATATAATGATTAATATAAAATTTGAAGGATTTTATGTTTATATAGATGTTCACATATATTCACATATAATGCCCATTGACAAATTTTCTAGATCTGTCCCGTGTTTCTAACCTATAAATTTTTTCATAAATTGAGATTATGGGCCAACTCATGAACATGTACAATGATGAGCGGAGTGGAAGATACATGGTAATTGGTAAGTAGGATGTTGAGCTACATAAAAGGTAATGGGTCATCCATGCATCAAATTTTATAATAATTAAAAAAGGAGTGGTTAAATGCAAAGAAAAGACTTTTTATGGATATAATAGTAATTTCACCCATACAACCACTCCATCATAATAAATTATGAATTAAACACTAAGATAATATCATATTTTAGCCTTGGCCAATTTTTTCCCTTTTTTTCAAGGGATATTATCCAATGTAAGCTAACTCTCATAATTGATAATTCATAATAATCTAATTTGAAAAAAATATATACAATAAATACACCAACTCTTCTACATTGTGTGAAAATCGAATATAAAACACATTGATCTCATGTCTTGTTACTCATCAGCTGTACTGTTCTCTAAAAGACCTTAGTTAAATCTAAATTATTAAATCTACTGAATGTATTAAGATTTTAAAAAAAATAAATTATTATTTAATTCTTAAAATTTGACTTAAATAATAAAATAATTTTTTAAAAAAATTCTTATATTTTTTATAAGTGAAATTTGTTTATTAAATTAGAATATAAACACAAATTTGTCGTTACCCACTTTTTTCCATCTCAACTATTGTTTTAACAAAAGATAGTGCATTTCACACTAATTTATATGAATTTATATGAGTGAATCCCATATTTACGGTAATGAAATTAATACACCGAATGTAATAATAATATATAATCTCAAGGAAAAAAAAACGTAATAAATAATCTATTTGGCAAAAAAAAAATGTAATAAATAATCTGCTTTACAGAGCATATTTTTGCAAATAACTTCACCGCAAAAGTACACGTGTCGAAGTGTAAGTTGGAGGGAAGGCAAGGCCATATCGTCTTAAACCAAAGCTAGAACTTTCCCTTGCATTTCTGCAACTACCACAGCAAAATCCACGAAACCCTAAAAACACGACAAATAGAAAAATCATGTCAAATCTGCCGCTGGACATGGTAGCCGAAATCCTCTGCCGGCTACCAGTCAAGAAACTTCTTTGCTGCAGGTGCGTATCTAAACCATGGCGTACTTTAATAGATGGTCCAAATTTCATCAATTTACATCTCCAGCACTCCATAGAAACCAGCTCTAATCTAAACATCATCATCAAGAATTCAGAGCTTTTTTCTGTAGATTTCGATTTATTGGATACCCTTAAACAACTTGAACATCCATTGATGTGTTATAGTCATAGCATCAAAATCTTGGGTTCTTGTGATGGGTTGCTTTGCATTTGTAATGTTGTTGATGATATTGCTCTTTGGAACCCATCTATTAGAAAGTACCATGTTTTACCCTATTTATCCATTGAGCTCAAACGCTATTTCGGGACTTGCTCGTGTAGGGTATGTGTTTTTGGACTTGGGTATGATCGCTTTAGTGATGATTATAAGGTTGTTAGGATTGCACAGTTTGGAGCAGTGGATAGGAAAAGTTTGGAGTCTGAGGTTAAGGTTTATAGTTTAAGAAGGAATTATTGGAGGAGGATTAGAGATATGCCTTATTGTATTCTTTATCCTGGAGCAAATGGGGTGTTTGCTAATGGTGCTTTACACTGGCTAGTGAGCAAAAGTCCTGAATCGAATGGTGCAGATATAATTGTTGCTTTGGATTTAGGGATTGAGGATTATAGAGAGGTGCCACAGCCTGAATTTATGGGTAAAAATTTTAAAATGGAAATTGCTGTTCTTGAAGGATGCTTATGTTTGCTTGCAAATTATCGAGGTGAGTATGTTGATGTATGGGTGATGAAGGAGTATGGGATCAAGGAGTCTTGGACTAAATTATTTTCAATTTCTCAGCAAGAAGTTATTGGGATTCTTAGATCTATTAAACCTCTAGCTTATTCAAAGAGTCGCAATGCAGTTCTCATGGAACATGACAACATACACCTTTTCTGGTATGACTTTAGAATGAAAGAAGTTAAGCAGGTTTGGATTCAGGATATGCCAATTACCTTTGATACAGAAATTTATGTTGGAAGCCTCGTTCCAATCAATGCAAATAGACTTCTCAGAGAGAGGGCGCAACATGAACAGGAGGAGACAAAAAATAGGAGGTAAGAAGATGAGATATTGTTCATTTTCTTTCACATATTCTGATTACTGTGATCGCTGTAAGTCATTAACATAGCATTTTTTTTTCCTTTTCTATCAGGGATGATTTCTTGTCTGAGGGGTTCAAATTGGTCTTGTAAGACAATATAAGAAGAGCATGAGAAAGAGCAGAAAAGAGGTAGTTTACTTAATTCAACTGTCCACTAAAATGATGGTTACCAGAGTTCTATCAAACTGTGCCCTTTTATAGGTTAACTCAAGTGCAATATAAACTTATATACTAATTAAGTGGGATTTAGTATCCTATTGAATATATAAATAAAAGTTCTGGCTAATTATGTATTACATTTTAGAGGACAATTATATGCTAATTAAGTGGGATTTAGTATCCTTTTGAATCTATAAATAAAAATTCTGGCTAATTATGTATTGTATTTTAGAAGACAATCCTGATTTTTCAGTTTATTTTCTCTGCCTTTGGGTGCATTTAATTCTCTCAGGGCAGAAACTGGTGGACAGGTGTATATGTAGTTGAGCATCTGATTAATTCTGAAGATAGAAGCAAAGAAGGGTTAAAGAACTACAATCATAAAATATCTTCCTTTTGTTTTAACAAAAGCTACCTGGTCAGGTATTGTCTTATCAAGGCCGTATTCTGTCATAGAAATGTAGTAGTGTGTTTGCTTTTTGAAGGATTAAGGTGCTTATACTCATGACTATGACTTCTACTTGTCCTCTTTAGCTCTAAAGGGAACTCTTTCTCCTTGATTGCTTCTAATAATCTTTAGTGAATTTTTGAGCAGTTGATAGTGTGATGCAGGCAACAAGAAGCTCCAGAGAAAACAAGATTTAAGACATTATAAACATAAACTTATTGTCCAGATTTAATATAGGGTTTATTTGGGATATTATAGAGTACTTTATAGTCATTTTAGAGTTTTATTTATGTCTATTCAAATAAATTATTTCCTGATGTACTAATTTTAAGTCAGGGTTATTTTAGCAATATTCAGATTTGCTGGAATCTGTCAGATGCATTTAGGAGTCCATAAAATATTTTGAAATCTTATTTGCTTAGGATAACATTATTCCTTTTATTTGTTGTCTTGACAAAGCAATAGATTAGGTGAGTTTGATGTTGTAGAAAAGACACTAAACTTGAACTTCTGTTTTGTAATAAAGAAACCTCAATGGCGTTTAGAGCTAGGAATCTTAGTTGATTTTCTTAGTTGCAAGATTAGAAAGTTTCAAATGTATCCTAGGCTTTCAATTTTATCAATTGATCATAAGTACTTTCAAAATTATATAATTTTACCACATGCTCGAGTTTCAGCTGAAATGAACTGAAAAATAGTATACTAAGTTGGCATTAGACAAGCACATCAAGACATAGTCTAATGGTAAGTGTATATATGGTTGGACAATAGACCCAGGTTCAATTTCCCCTCTTCCCATGCTCAAAAAAAAAAAAGTTGGCGTCAAACAAAAATAAATGTTTTAAGCAAAAATATTCTAGCTAGCTTTTCAACCTAAAAGCAACATTTAAAAAAGTCCTAACAACCCAAAACCTTGTGTATTTTTGCAATTTTATCCCAAACTTTTAATTTTTTTAATTTTGTCTCAATTTGCAAAATTGGTTTTAATTGTATCCCATTGACCAAAATTGATGAAATTTAGAGTAAAATATTATTTTATAACACTATTTTCTTTTTTTCTCTTTTCCCTTTCACATGCTCGAGCAATG
>CATKHJ011027332.1:0-11074 GCA_949750685.1 Vernicia montana
AAATTAAGTCTTTAAGTCAATATCTCTACTGTTCACATAGAGAGCTTTTGGACGAAGGTCGAAGACCGAAGTCGAAGATTGAAGGTCGAAGACTGAAGTCGAAGACCAAGGACGAAGGCCGAAGGCGAAATGTTACTGTTCACGTGACTGTTCATTCTTCTTCATTACCAGGCAGGAGCGTTCACTACTCCTCTTTTAACTTGCTCACACACTTGTAACTCATTCAAATCATCAAACACTTATCATATAACTCATATAGCGAATCAAATGAATATACAAATGAACTTGGGGTATTACAACTAGCAATAATCATATCGAGTTTATTTTAATATAAAATACACATGTAGACATATTTTATAATTTACAATATATTTTCATGTATTTTCTATTAACCAAGTTTGACCTCTCGGTACTGTTTCTACCATAATTTGTGTTATAATAATCCAAATGGGTTGATTATTTTTTCATATAAAAATAGATATATCAATATACTATTTATCTAAAATTGAGCTTAAAATATGATCTACGCAGGATAGGGTGATCATTCAAAGTCTGTTCTATTTCTACTGTAGAGACAGACTGAGTACACTTCACTTATTTAGCTACATATCATTATTTACAGATCCAAATATAAATTTCTTTCACTATTAACTACTAAACATATAAATGATCATTTCTTATGTTTTATGTTTGGTTTAATTCTGCCTTTAAGGTCATCAAATATGTCACTCAAATTCGGACTGCCTATTAGGTCATCAATCCAGGTCAGTTTCAGTTCAACTAAGATATCTCCTTATACAAATCAAATTTTACAAATTACTTTTACTGGGGTATACATAAGATATATTCTACAACTTTTATTTTTTGACTTTATTCAAATTCAGATTCTAACTAGTCCAAACAAAAGTCACAAGTTCTAGCTCTTTAAGTGATTTAATCTCTTATAATCCTCAATACAAAACTCTTGCTTCTTCAATCAACAAACCCATCAAATTTTAATAAATTTTCCCATCAGATTAACATGTTCCTAGACTCAATTTAGTATTTATATCATAAAAAAATATTGGGACATTAATTTCCTATAGGGCCGAAATATGAAGGAGAGGAAAGAGGAAAATATTTCATCATACTAAGAAACAACTCATCAAGCATCTTTAAAATCAAGAAAGGAGTCAAGTTTCTTAAAAAGTTACCTTGAAATTCTTGGTGTAGGCTTGTTGATGATGATGGCCGAATATATTGGTGGAGGTAGGAGTGTTTTGTTTTTTTGTTGGGTGGAAATAAATGAAAGATGGTTAATATGGTCTTAAATATTATTACTTAAAGTTTGGATGATGGAGATTTGCTCATGAAAATCAAAGGGTGGAGATTTAATCAAGAGATCAAATGGCTATTATCCTTATCTTCTTGAATTTTATTCATCATTTATCCATAGTGAAAATAATAAATTTTAAGCTTATATGTAAGAAATTAGAATTTTACATGTGCCAAATTTCATTAGTCAAAAGTGGAACCCATGCCTAAAATATTATCTCCATCATCTTACTAATAGCTAAGTTACTTAAAAAACAATACACACATAAGGCTTCCTTAGGCCTTCATGACCGAACCTGTCACATCCTACTTTTGGGATATGACGGTCCTAGGGCATGGGTAGCCATAAGGGCACCAACCACCCGTAGAACCCATACCTGTTATCAAATCCAATAAGGAATCATGTTCAACCATCAATAATTACTTATACTCATTGCCCAAGATCAGAACCTGTTTAACAACTATTTGCTTCACATTATGAACCCAATTAATTAATTCAATATTACCATTATTCTTATTTATCAATTAACTTGTACATATTCCTTATCATCATATTAAGATCTATTTTTATAAGTCATCTATTGTCATTATACAACATACATTCGTAAAATTACATTTCCTTTACACAATTTAGGATAAATATCCTTAATGTCCTATTAGTACAAAACATATATCATTTAAATAACTTTTGTCTTCCAATGACTACGGAGCAACTAACGATTTAAACATCCAAATTATAACATATATACATACTATTAAGGTATAAACATTTACATCTATGCACATAACAAAGTAAGTTCACTTGATTGCACTGATATCAAATGAGGAAGAATACTAGAGAATCTCCTTGCTATTTTACTGTCTTCCTGTAAAAATTAAGGGAAAGGGAGTGAGTATAAAACTCAGTGAGTAAAGAATATACTGTCATAAACTGTGTGGTTTGGTATTCAACGATAGCTACAAAAACATTTAGGGTTCATACTTGTATTTGGATCAAATGAAAACAGCAGATTCATAACATGAATTACTAAATATGTGAGACAGAGATTGTATGAACAAGTGAAGCAATAGCCATATGAATTTCACAGAAAGAAACGTATGAATATATAAAATAAGAGTGACCAATAACATATCACATTGGAAGCATAAATCCTCATATATAGTTTAGCAGAAATTATAAACAATTTACTGTGAATAAATTCACATATTTCATATAATGTAGTACTGCGGGACCCACAAATTTCATGTTACATATTAAGGCACAAGGTTAGCTAGTCCTTGTGGCTAGGGCATTCAAATACCTCCTAGCAAGGTACAAATCACTGTGTACAGAGTTCGGTGATCCCCTCACCGAAGAAAGGGAATTTCTGCTATCTATAGGTTGGATTTCGAACACAGAGAACAATTTACTTGAAGGAAGTTAATGAGGGTTTATAGTTCATAATAACAAGTTTCTCAATTCCTCATATCAATTATGCAAATAGCATATCAAATGAAATATCACATGACTCCCATATAAAGGGTTTTCAATGACCAATAAATTTCAATAGAGATATCAAAGAACGTGTATTAAAGATAATAACGATTCAATTATAGAATTTTAATAACACATTAACGAAATTCAATGGACACGTATAGTATGACTACTCATAATTCAATTAGATTTAATAATAACTCATCAAGTGTAGCTCAATGGGTTCGAATAGAAACTTCAATAATTCTAACAAATGGAATTCAATGAACATTTGAAGAATCAACAAATGAAATCACTTAATGGGTGAATTTCAATTACTTAGATTTTATAAAAGAAATATTTCAGGATTTAGGTGGTTTGCAAAGAATTATATTCAAGAATTCAAAATACAATAGATAACAGTATATTTTTCACTCACCTCCATTAAGCACATCTCCTTATATAAGCCAATATATTGATCCTCATTTCTTGATTTCCTTTTGTCTTTTCATTCCATTTACATAGACCATTAATCCCTTTTGTCTCACCAAATCCTAAACTTAAAATTTCCGATTCACTTTATCAACTAATTAATTCAATCTCTATTGGCTATCTTATAATCTAATTTTAAAATTCATTATAATAATTTAACATCTGTCTAATAAATTCTATATAACTTATTCTTTTATAATTCCTAAAATTTTATCAAAAATTCGGTATTATCTCCCCTAAAATTGGACTAATCCCCCTGAAAAATCAACAAATATCACAACTCAATTAAATAATAAAATCGCAATAGTCCAACCCGGACCTCCAAGACAATTGTCCCATTCTCCATCATAGTTTACAATTCATTTCCATACATTAAGATTTACACCAAATCTCACTATTCATTTTCGATTCTTTTAATTATTACTCTATCTTATATATATATATATATATATATATATATATATATAATTATAAAATCATTAAATTCTTCGTAAAAATATTTCATTCTAATATTAGGTTAAAAGCAATATAAAACTTATACAAATATATAAATAACTTATTTCCAATTTAATTAACTAATAGTAAAACCATATAGAATTATTCCCAATAAATTCATAAAAACTCATATTAATTCATAATAAATTATAAATTCACTAAGTTAGCTCAAATAATATAAATATAATTTATCTACATATATATATATATATATATATCAAAGAAAGGTATATAAATAATTCATTTTGATATTTAATTAAAAACAATATAAAATCTTATATAACTTTAATAATTTCATTAACTATATTTAGTTTAATAATAAAGGAATTCGTTAAATATATAAATTCATTTTAATATTTGGCTAAAATAATAATAAAATCCTATAAATTTATTCTCATTAATTTCATAAAAATCATAATAACCTACATATTCATCATTTTAATTTCAATTATATTAAAATGATTTATATACAATTTTGGACAATTACACAGTCTAAAAAAATTAAAACTAAATTTAAAAGCGAAGGTTTTGAAATTACCAACGCGAATTTTGATCGAACTAGTGTCGTAAAACGTCTCAAAATGTCAAAATGGAGCTACTGGACCTTCGCCACGCGCCGCCGCTGGTGGTGGCTCCAGAGGTCGATGAATATACCAATAGACTCGTAGCAGCGCCAGGAACTCAAATATCAACACCACTCGCCGCTACACGCCGCCGTTTTTCACAGATCGGAGCTCAAAGTTTCGGTTACTCAATTTCCAATCTCTGTCTCTAGTGGGTTTCAAGTGGCAAGGCTAGTATCAACAAAAATCTTTCATCAAGAGGAGAAGAAAGGAACCAGTCTTGCCGAAATCAGACACTGGAATCAAGGTCGGAAGTTCATGTCGCCGGAGAACATTCAAATGGAGCGTGCGCCGCTGTTCTTGGCTAGTTCCCGCCGCTGTCGCTTAGTTGGAGGTCGCCGGTGCACGAGCCACCTGGTGGTGCCGACGGTGTCAATCGTGGTTCGCCGGAGAGCGGTGGTCTGGTTGACAGACACACACACACACTCTCTCTCTCTCTCCCTTCGATTCCTTCTCTCTTTGTTTTCTTTTGTTTTTTTTTCTTTTTCTTTTTTTTTTCTGGTGGTTATATACATATATTATTATTATTATTTTATTTATATATTTAAATTTTAAACTAAATTATATAATATATTCTATTATTATTATTATTATTATTATTGTTTTTATATCATCATTATTATTATTTCTATTTTTTTAATGAAAATAATTATTTTCATTCACAAAATATTATTATTAAATTATTTTATACTTAATTCGTAATTAAATATATTACAATAAATCACAACTTAAATACTTAATCTCATAAAATATTTTCATTACCTTAATTATATCATTCTAAATATCATTATAAGTATAAACAATTATATTTTCTTATTAAAATAGAATTTTAAAAATTGACGGAAAGTCGGGTTATTACAGAACCACCTAGTGAAGTGGGGTGGAACCCACTTTCACTTATACAATAGCAATTTTAATCTTCCTTATACTTAGTCATTTTGACTATTTTGACAATTGAGCTATATTTTAGTACATATTATCATATCCATCCACTTTAATATCATTATTCAATTCATTCATATCCATCATGCTTTTAGCAATCATATGATCTTATTGTTCACAAATTAAAAAAAAAATTATTCATGCTCAAATAGACACAATCAAACATACCAAACTTAAGTTTGGTCATACTAAAGTAACAAGTCATTATGTTCCCTTTCTTATGTTATCATGCTTGATGTTTAATAGTTAGGGGAGTTTAGGGTATTACATCTTTCTTCAATCCCGACCACCAATAGCAACTTTTCACATCATGGTACATCTTGGTGGCTCCCGGGTGAACACTGTAGGAAGTCTAGTCTGCTTCCTTCAAGATCTCTCCTTTAACTCATCCACATATGGTACACATACTGTCACGTCCCAAATTTGAGCCATGACTGTCCTAGGACTCAGGGAGACATTTGGTCTCCTAAGCCGGTAGAACCCAATACCAATCTATAACTAATCATACAATCAACAATACCAAGATCAGAACCTGAACACATTACAAGATCACTTCCATATCAACCATACATCAAACATATACTATACAAGTGTATATGTACCAAAATGTACCATTGATTACAGTTTAGTTTAATATACTAACAACTGTAACATATAGATTAACTCTTACAATCCTAAATGAAATTATAGAATTCAACAATCTATACTAATATAATACCACAATGACCATGGAACTCTAGACTAGTCTCTTGGAGATACATACTCATTATGATATAACAAAATGAACAAAAGGAATATGGACAGAGTAGTCCCCAAGCGAAGTGACAGAGCTTGAGTTTTACCTTGCCACAACCTCTATAGCACCTAAAAATGAAAACCACTAAAGGGTGAGATAAAATCTCAGTGAATACATAATAAATCAACATGTTATGCCGGCTAGGTACAATGTAGAATATAAGAATAAGATAGCTTTAATGCTTTTAGGCAATGTAAACAATTAGGTAATTGAAATTATCACGATGGGGTTTATTTATGAAACCAATAAATGGGGCTTCAAAGTAAAGCAATTAAGTACGATTCGTCTTATTTTAGCAGAAACTATATATTCGAGAACGGTGTGTTCTCATTACCATTTAGATCGAATGACGGCTAATGCCTTGAACACTCACAACAATTCAAGTGAGAGACTGATCAGGTCCCCCGGCTAGGACCACCTTTCCCAGCTAAGGCGGATACACTATCCCTATCCGTCGGGCCTTATTTACCATGTGCACATGACTGATGTATAGCCCACATCAGATAGGGATTTGTGCTTTAGATAATTTATCACATTTTCATAATTGAAAGCATTAGAAATTTCAAATGAATTATGGTAATCATCAAAAAGTAAAGGTTTCAATATACTATTTTTATATCGATGTAAAGTAGACCGAAGGTCTCAAGTGGATGTTTTAACATATTTGGGTTCATAAATAGATATCAATGGAACATAAGTTCAATCAAGTAATCAAATTGATACGATGAATGAGTGGTTACACGATGGGATAAAGCCCATAACATATTGATTATCATGTACTCACCTTAGGACTCCTTTGCTCCTAATTAGCACAAGCAGAAATGATGATCGTCCGATTCCTCTTGTACTTTGTCTTTAGGTTCTACAAGAACCATTCCAATTAATCACAATTTAGATCATCATTCCCAACTTATCTATTGAACCACATTAGATTCTAACTCCCATATTTCTAGATCTATACTTAGCATACAATCACTATCAATCAACAAGACACCACATACCAGTACAATCAATAATTCAATAATCGATCCACATACTTTCACAATTGGGGCCGATTAGGCCTTGGACCAATGTCCAATTCCCTTTCAATCAAAACTCACATTGGTCATATACATATGTCAATTTAGCATGCCAATAATTGAAATAAAACATGTGGAAATTGGTCATTCATAATTGATACACCCAGAGGTAATGGCGTATCATAAGAAAATCATCCAGAATAAATGATACGCCCAACAGTACAGGTGTATCACTGCCTATATCATAAAGAATTTACACAGTATATATGATACGCCTAGTAATACGGCCGTACCATTGACCGTATCACAATTTTGCGTAGGATTTTTAGGTAAAATCCATAAATAGCTAGAGAAGGAAATCTCATAAGTTTTAACCAAAACCAAACCAATTTATTTATCATGCAATTGACTCATAACTTAACTCATATCACTAATCAACACATAAAACAATCAAAGGATTTTAAAAACACATTCTTTGGTCAAACCCATTATCATCAAAATGAGAAAGTTTGAAACCCTTTTTAGTAAATCATTTTCACACACTCAACACTTCTAAATCATGTTTACAAATCATCATCTAAATGCATTTTCTCAAAGAAGTTCCTTTTCTAGAAACCCATTTGGGTAAACCAAAAGAAAAGAAAACATCCCAAATCATAATCAAGCAAAGCATAGAAGAAAAATTGAAGAAGAGACTTTAAATTTCAAGTTTACCTTTGGAGCTTTCCTTTTGATAGTGATTTGCTTTGATCAAATGAAGAAAGAAAGAAGAAGAAGAAGTAAAAGAGCATTTGATCTTGATAACTTTTGTGAAAATGAAAAAGATGATAGCCTATTGGTGTTTGACTTAAAATGAAATGGATGGCTATGATTGAATCAAGGAAAATGAATGGCTATAATTGTATAGCTTCTAAGAGAAGCTTTGTAATTTCTATTTAATTATAAATCACTTGAAAATAGGATGATGCATGTTGTCTAGGTTCAATGAACCTTACAATATAGCTATTATAAAAATGGTGTTAGTGGAAAATGGGACCCACTTTTCACTAACCCATTTCTAACACAACTCAAATCAATTTGGCTCAATTTTTCCCCACCATTTTGGCACTATGGCCGGCTACTTTAGGGATTTGGCTAGCCCAACACTTAGCCACATGTTACACATAATTACATGTATCAATAATCATTTGCTTATGGAATTTAATCATAAATTCAACATTCAATTTCATATGCAATATCATTGAATTTAAACTTTCTAAACACATTAGCATTCAATCTAATTCTTCTTTAAATAAATTAAATCATTTAAGGTCTAGGGTCTTACACATACTCTAGCTCCACACTTAAGCACATCGTTTCTTATCTCAAATTCCGGAGCCTTTTTTGCTTTCACTTTTTCTTTTAGCTTCACCAAGTGTGGGTCCTTATCTTGTGAAGTCTTTATCTCATCGATCAGTTTTGGCTTCACTTGAAAATGTGTCACTAACACTTGTGATTTGTTGACTTCGAATAGAACTCCTTGATTGAGCAACTCTTTAAGTTCCTTCACAATGGGTCTCTTATGCACTACCACATGTGACAAACTTTCCATAAATTTTTGCTTAGTGAATCGGCCACTACAATGGCCTTACCAGATGGTAAAGAATCTGATAGTGTGAACTCTTAATTTTACACCCTTAAGATGCTATCGCAGTTTGACACCTGCTAAATTTAGTGCGCTACGCAGAGCAGGTACGTCGGTCCTTTGGGGGGAGCAAGGGGCAGCACCCCCGGAGCAAAAATTGGCTTTCAGGCATCATACTACAATGATAATTAATTTCGAATTCACCGCTACTGACTGGTAATTTTTTAGACCTCAGAATACGCCGAAAACTGACCTGAAAGACTGAAAACCCAAAAAAACCAAACTGCTATGCAGACGTCCACGATCCACAGGCCACTTGCGAGGGTCTGCGAGGTGTCCTCGCGGCCGCTGCAAGGAAGGCCGGCGGACGCGTCAGACTCCCTGCAGCCACCGCTCCCAGTTTGGCGCATCCGCACTAACACGTTTGACGCGCGTCAATACTAACGCGTGTCAGACGAGGCAATACGTGTAAGACGCGTGTCAGTACGGAGCTGACACATCCGCCAGAGGAGCTGGTGGAGCCGCCATCCTTCCTGGAGAGTCCGCCAGCTCCTCTTGAGGACGTCCGCCATTCTCACACGCGGACGCGCGCAGTTTTGACGCATGTCCGCGAACCGCCCTCGCGGAATTACCCGCTGTGCACGGAAGTGACTTTTTGCCCCTTCTTTAACTTACTTTTCAGCCCTTTTTGGTCTTTTCACCCCTCAGTTTTTCCTATAAATACCCTCCTCCATTCCTCATTTCAATTCACCCTTTGAGCACTTGTTGATAGCTATCCATTTGCTCTCTTCTCTCTCTCTCTCTCTAATTAATTTGCTCAAACTCATTTTGAGTAATCACCCTAATTAATTAAATTCTCTTCAATTTAATTAATTAATCTTAATTAATCTTTAACTCAATTCGATTAATTAATTTTTTAATTAATCACTTTAATTAATTAATTTTTTAAGTAATTAAAAATTGGGTAACTAAACAATCAATCAAATTAATTTTCTTTTTTAAACCAACCTCGTTTTACGAAACGAAACTCCGCTCCGGCAAAACCACTCACCTACCACACAAACCTAAAAAGAAGATATAATCTCTTACCCTCACTCAAACCCCAAATCAAATCAATCCAATCAAATCTGACCGATCTTTAAACCCTTTCCACCTCACAGTGGAACGAATTACGTGGGTTTTGATTCCTATCTGATGGGGTACGTAGGCACGCTTGGAATTTAACTCCAAGCCTCAAATCCAAATCCCCAATCAGTCCCCTTCCCCTTTTATTTTTCAATATCAATCCATTGTACATGTAAATATTAATTAATGTTATTAGTTAATTATTTTTTATTAAATGAGCGATCTTGTGATTTCCCTAATATCCATAAGGGTTAGAGGAAATACTCTCCTTTGCTTGTGTGTGTTTAAATACTTGCTCTTTATTTTCCCATGTACTCATAAATATACCATGCTTATACACTTTAAATCATCATTAATACTTGCCATCCATGAAATCAATTTTTAAGTCAAATCAAACTTAAGAGTCGAATTGAGATTATTTTAAAACCAAAAACCTAGTCCCCGAGCTCAATCTGGTTCAAGGACTAATGACTTTATCCTTTGGTAAATTAATCAAAGATTAATGAATTGGAGTCAAATTGGGTTTTTCCTTAATTTTTCCATTAAAAATAAATTAGGGTGGTGACTCTCGAACCCTTTCAAAAATCAAATCAATTTTTCGAGGCGATAGCCGCTTCCAATCGTGAGCACCGAAACTCGTACCTAAACCTCCCTTAAAAATCGCTCGCCTTTCCTTAAAGCATTAATAATTTTTCCCGAGCGAGGAGAGGGGCGTTCGGGCAGGGCCTCACAGTTGGCGACTCCACTGGGGATTAGTTGCCACCCTTTTTCAATAAAAGGAAAGCAAAAATAAGATGATTACTATTTGGTTTGAATTTTTTCAAATAATCTCCATTTGGCATTTGAGTTTAATTTGACTTTCATGCATCACTATGCATAATAAAGGCTCCTTGCCTAACCCTAGATTTAGGAAAACTTTTGGGTGGTGAGTAACATTGGCTCGATAACTCTCTTTAAGTATGTTGGGAGATAGCGAAAGCATTCCACCTCGCGACGAATCCCTGATCATTTTGGTGGTGTAACGAGCAATCCATAGTATTGGACCCTGCGAGTCTCTTTAACTCACATGTGGTTAGGTATATCGATGCTCTAGTGGGATGGGGACCCTTAAACCAAGCTACCCTTCACCCTTGTGCATATAGTTGCCTTAGCCTTTGACCTTAGGATCCGTGAACTATAATAAATAAAAAC
>CATKHJ011027494.1:0-11485 GCA_949750685.1 Vernicia montana
AGGCTCCTTGCCTAACCTTAGATTTAGAAAAACTTTTGGATGATGAGTAGTATTGGCTCGATAACTCTCTTTGAGTATGTTGGGAGATAGCGAAAGCATTCCACCCTGCGATGAATCCCCGATCATTTTAGTGGTGTAACGAGCAATCAGTACTATTGGGTCCACGCGAGTCTCTTTGACTCACATGTGGTTAGGTATATTGATGCTCTAGTAGGACGGAGACCTACCAAGCCACCTTTCACCCTTGTGCATTTAATCGCTTTAGCCTTGGACTTTAGGTCCCATGTACCATAATAATCAAGATTTATTATGCATGATCCATGAAACTCTTTTTGACATGCATCATGATATTAACATGCATACATGTATAAGAAACTCGAGAATAGAGTCTTTTCACTCTGTAAGCCAAAACCAGTGGTCCGTCACCCAAGAATTACCCAACCAATAAACCCGGTGAAGGGAATCCTTTTTTCGATGTACCATTGCATCTGTCTGTCCTTTTTTAGTGTAAATTCTTATCCTTTCTTTTCCTTTCTCTTAAAGGTATCAATGGCCAACACTTTTGATCAGGATGTCATGAACACTTTTTCGCTAGTCTCCTCAAGAAACAAGAGGAAGCTTTCCAAAATACACTCACCGCCGTCCTTAAAACACAAGTTGATTCTTGCACCAACGCTCTCAATACCCAATCCGCCAACTTCACTAATGCTCTCAATACCCAACATTAGTCCATCATCAACCAGGTTAAAGAAATGACCAACACCACAAGCCCCACTCCTCATGCTTATGTCGAGCCTACTTTCACTCAGGCTGGTATAAGCTATGCCCTTACTTTCACTCCTCCCATTATCAATCTGACTGATAAAGGGAAAACTCCTGACACCCCCACTTCTCCTGCTCTAGACTTAAATACCACTGCCCCCTCCCCCGCTACGAATCTTTTTCAAAGTGGGGACTTTTTTAGCTTTCCTGAAGCTAAGAAACAAATGAAAAAATTTGAGGCTATGGAGAGGACTCTTAAGAATATCAAGAAACATGAAGACATGATAGATGTCGACTCTCTAGCTCTTTTCCCGAATGCGAGGGTTCCCCCTAAGTTCAAAATGCCGGTCATGGATAAGTTTAATGGCACCACATGCCCCAAGACTCACCTAAAAATGTATGTGGGCTCCATGAGACCATTTGGAGTGGATGACGAGCTCCTTGCTCAGTTGTTCCAACAATCTCTGACCGGAGCTGCTGTCAAATGGTTATTAAATCTTGACCAAAACTATAAGAAAAGTTGGGATGACATATGCAATACATTTGTCAAACAATACCACTATAACATCGAGATCTAGAAACAACCAAGAAAAAATCATGAAAGTCCTTCAGCGCATTCCTTACAAAGTGGAGGTCTAAAGCAGTGCAAATGGTGAACCGCCCATCAGAAGAAGAGCATATTGGCATTATCATCAAAAACCTCTTCCATTAGTACTAAGTCCATTTGCAAACCCAGTACCTCCCGGACTTTAAAGCCCTTATCGCCACCGCCTCCAAGATTGAGGATTTGATTCAATCTGGGCAAGTCAAGGATGAGTCCTCGAACTCGAGGTACCGTAAAAACACTAACTACACTTCCAACACCACTCAGTCGGCCAACCAAAAAGGGGGAGAGATTCATATTGTCTCCTATCACCAGCCTATGAGGTTGGAATCAAGAAGGACTTTCTCTGAACTAGGCATGCCCCTAAGCACTGTTTACAAGAAAGCCTTGGGAGCTCAACTTGTTAAACCTCTAGATCCAAGAGCGCCACCGAATCCCTTGCCTAAGAACTATAATACTAACGAGCACTGTGACTACCACTAAGGAGTTGGGCATAAAACTGACGACTGCAAGGCTCTAAGGCACAGGATTCAAGATTTGGTCGATAGTGGAGACATTATCACTCCCAAACCCAAGCCTAACATCACCACTAATCCTCTTCCTAGGCACCAAGGAAATGTCAATTTCATCACCTCTAATAAATAGGAATCTGACTCTGTCTCTATGATCCATCCCACTCTGGATTACTGTTATGTCCTGAATCTGAATGATTTCATGGATGAAATCGACACAATTACCCAAAGCGGGAGAGTCCTTCTAGCACAAGTGCATCCCACTACACCAAAAGAGACTACCCCAGTCCACCACATCGTTCCTCCTCTAGCTGAAAAGCTGAAGCCCCACCATGAGCTTGAAGAGGATTCTATCCTGAAGCAGTTAAAGAAAACCCAAGCCAACATCTCCATTTGGAGCCTTATTCAGTCCTCGTACCCTCATCGCCAAGCTCTTTTCAAGGCTTTGAACCAGTGCCAGGCTTCAATTGACATCACACCTGAAACTCTTGTGGCTTCTTTGACAAGCACCACTAAGACATTGTCAATCTCTTTCAGTGACCAGGACATCCCGCAAGGTGGGGAGAACCACAATCAAGCTCTTTACATCACTGTAATGACTCGGGGGTAAAATTGTGCCCATGGTGTTAGTGGATAATAGGTCTGCTTTAAACGTATGCCCACTAAAAGTGGCCAGCTGCCTAGGATTAGAGTCTATGGATTTCACTCCATCTGATCAAGTCGTGAGAGCTTATGATAACACCAAGAGGGAGTTCTTGGGTGTTGCTACCTCGAATGTGACTATTGGACCCGTCACTTTGCCAATCTCTTTCCAAGTGATCGATGTCCCGGCCTCTTTCAACTTGTTTATGGGAAGGCTATGGATCCATCAAGTCAAAGCTATTCCTTCCTCTCTTCACTAGAAAATAAAATTTCCCCATGGTGAAAGCATCATTACTGTCAAAACTGATGCACATGGGAAGACTGATATTCCAAGCTCTGTTCCAATTTTGGAAATCAACCCGGAGCCCTCTGCTGTCCCTCTATCAGGCTTTTCCTTTGACACTATCCAGTTCATTCAAGGGGAAGGTAAATAATTCATTTCTTTTTACTTTGACCCGTATGGCAATGTGGTTGTGGCTAACATAATGAGAAAAATGGACTATTTTCCAGGTCTAGGTATGGGAAAGAACCAGCAAGGGTCACTCAATTTCTAGAGTACCCTACTGCCATTGTTCCATTGGGCTTAGGCTACGAGCCCACATCAGAAGACATAATGGAACTGGAGGAGAGAACCAAGCAGAGAGCTAATGCCAAAAGGTGAGGTGAGAGTTATGACTGGTCCATATGCCCATACTTTAAAACTCTAAATGGATATTTCATGAAAAAAGGTGAGGATTTCCCTTATTATGCTTTTCCCGAGCCTTGGTATTGCCCCATTTCTGAAAAACTAATCCCTGGTTTTAAAATTTTCTTTGATATCAGGCTCAGCCTAGAGGAATGTGAGCCAGTCTATTTGCTGGAGGAGGATTGGGAAACAAGCATGGAGCCCTCTCTTTTTGAATCCATCCACATGATCACCGAACACCTAGAACCTGATTCCACCAAGCTCATTCACCCATCTCAAGCTCCACCCAATAACTGGTATTTTGAGAAGAGCACTGGCCCTATCATGCCCCCATCTGAGTCCGTTGAGTCTATGACTAAGTCCTCCGAGTCTGAATCTGAGTCCTCTGAGTCTGTTCGATCTGATGTTGAAATCAAGTCTGTCAAGTCTGATTTTATAACCCACCCCGTGGGCCTATCCTTTAATGTAACCAATGATGATTGGAACTTTGTTAGAAATAAAAAGTTTGACTTTTCTGCTTACTTTTCTGACTCTCTATGCTCTACTTCATCTGATTCATCATTAAATGAGGCATCTGAAAATGAAAACAAAAAAGAAATAAAAAATGAAAAAGGGAAAGAATCAATCAATTATGGCACAGAGGAAAAAACCAAAATCACATACATTGCATCTGCATATCATGATACACAGGCATTGATTGGAAAGGTTCATCAATTCTTAGACTATTTTGCATGGGAACCCAAGGATATGGTGGGGGTAGATCCAAGCATCGCAGTTCACAAGATCCTGACCTACGAACACATGAAGATCGTTAAGCAGAAGCTGCGCATAATGAAGGCAGAATGGTCTTTGAAGATCAAGGAGGAGGTAACCAAGATGTTAGACAATCAGTTCATCGAACCGATCACTTACCCTTCATGGTTAGCCAATATAGTGTCTGTCCCCAAAAAAGATGAAAAAGTCCGTGTATGTGTTGACTATAGGGATCTCAACAATGCTTGTCCGAAATATGACTTTTCTTTGCCTCACATTGACTTATTGGTAGATCGTATGGCAGGTGCATCAGTGGTCTCCTTGACCGACCTCTATGCGGGCTATAATCAAGTCCAAGTATACCCTCCCGACAAGGAAAAGACATCTTTCATAATAGAATTGGGCACCTACTGTTATCGAGTCATGTCTTTTGGTCTGAAGAACGCTGGGGCAACATATCAAAGAATGGCAACTACCATTTTCCTTGACATGATGCACAGAGATGTTGAGGTATACGTAGATGACATGGTGGTGAAATATGAGACTCCCAAAGGACATCTGAAAGCTTTGGAAAGATTTTTCTTAAGACTCGCACAATACAACCTTAAGCTAAAACCAGCCAAATGTGTCTTTGGTGCCTCTTAAGGTGTGTTCCTCGAACACTTAGTCAGCTAGCGGGGTATAGAAGTGGATCCTGCCAAGTCAAGGGCAATCATAGAAATGCCACCTCCTAAAACTGAGAAGGAAATCAAAGGTTTCCTGGGTCGCCTGTAGTACATCAGCCGTTTCATTGCATAACTAGCAGATGTTTGCGGACTGATTTTCAAACTACTAAGAAAAGGAGCCTCTAAGTAGTGGGACAAGGAATGCCAAAGAGCCTTTGATAGAATCAAAGAATATCTGTTGAATCCACCCATGTTACAACCTTTGTGACCAGGTCAGCCATTACTGCTTTATTTATCTGTTACTCCATAAGCTATAGGTGCAATGTTAGCTCAGAATACCCCAAACTCTCACAAAGAAAACGCCATCTATTACCTAAGCAAACTCATGTTATCTCATGAGCTTAACTACAATCAGATTGAGCAACTATGTTTAGCTTTAGTATGGGTATGCCACAAACTCCAGCATTACCTATTCTCATACACAACCCATGTGCTAGTTGACATGAGCCCTTTGAAATTCCTTATGGAAAAGCCGGTTCTTGACAGTAAAATGGCATGATGGATGGTAGTGCTTGCAGCATTCGACCTAAAATATGTTCCGAGAAAAGCAGTAAGAGGAAGCATAATCGCTGACCAGCTGGTCGCAGCCCCTATAGATGGTGAACTGTTTGAGCTTGAATTCTCGAATGAGGATATCCTGACCATAGACCCTGAAGTATGGAAGCTATTCTTTGATGGTGCGTCTAACAGCAAGGGCTACGGAGCCGGAATAGTTCTTGTCACCCCAAAGGGAGATCACCTTCCATGCCAATCAAATTAGTCTTTGAAGTAACCAATAATGAGGCTGAATATAAAGTATGCATAGCTGATTTAGAGGTGGCTATCAATATGAGAATAGATCACCTTGAAGTCTACGGTGACTCAAATCTGATTGTTTCCCAAGCCCTTGGCAAGTGGAAGATAAGAGAAGAGCATTTGGTTACTTACCATCAACGCATGAATGATTTAGCAGAGAGTATTCAAGAACTTTCCTTTCACTACCTGCCAAGGGCAAAGAACTAGTTCGCCGATGCCCTAGCCACCATTGCCTTAATGATAGATGTAAGTGACAATTAAATACACAGGCCTATTGTCATTGAACTGAAGAGGCAGCCTGGGTATTACGCCATGTGTATAAATCTTCAGCTAGCTGACATCAAACCTTGGTTTTGGGATATCCTCAACTACATTCAGAACGGCAAGTACCCGAAAGGAGCCTCTAAAGCAGATCGGAGGACCCTAAGGTTGTTAGCTGCTAACTTTATACCCAATGGGGATGTTTTATACAAGAGAGCTTGGGACAACATCCATCTGAGATGTGTGACTGAAGAAGATGCCTAATAGATCATGGAATGGGTCCATGGCAGGGAAGGGGGCCAGTACATAAACGGCATTGTTTTGGCTCAAAAAATCATGAATCTAGGTTATTTCTGGCTGACTATAAATGAGGATTGTGCGAAGTATGTGTAAAACTGTCATAAGTGTCAAATCTTCGCCAAGTTACAGCATCGGCCTCTTGCACCACTGAATCCCATAGCGACACCATGGCCTTTTGCCACCTGGGGCATAGATGTCATCGGAAGAATCTCCCCGAAGTCCTCCAATGGTCATGAATACATTCAGGTAGCTATAGACTACTTCACAAAATGGATTGAAGCAGCGCCATATCAGGTCTTGAACTTTAAGAAGGTGGCCCATTTCATCCGAACCAATATCCTTTATCGGTTCGGAACCCTCTTCAAGATAATCACTGATAATGGCTCTCACTTTCAAAAAGAAGTAGTTCGACTGCTCCAAAAAGAAGGAATCCAGCATCTCCGCTCCTCTCCCTACCGACCACAGACTAATGGGGCAGTTGAGGCTACCAACAAGACCATTAAGACCATTATGCAGAAGACCATTGTGAAACACAGAGACTAGCATGAGCATCTACTTGCTGCCTTATGGGGGTACAGAACCACCGTCCGCACAACCATAGGGGCAACCCTATATGCCTTGGTCTATGGAATGGAGGTTGTCCTCCCCATTAAAATGCAAATCTGCTCTGCTAGGGTGATGAGAGAAAGCCAGCTAAATGAAGCAGGGTGGATTAGAGGCTATCATGACCAGTTGAATGCCATCGATGAGAAGAGAATGGATGCAGTGTACAAAATTCAGGGTTATCAACAGAAACTCGCCAGAGATTTTAACAAAAAGGTGAAAGATAGGGGTTTGCAAGAGGGAAACCTGGTCCTGAAAGAGATCTGAGCTCCTGTGAATGATCCAAGAGGAAATTTCAGACCAAATTGGGCTGGACCGTACATACTCAAAAAGATCCTATCCGGCGGAGGCATTATCCTCATGGACGTGGACGAAAACGAGTTCTCCAACCCTTGCAACTTGGATCAGCTAAAGAGATACTTTGTCTGAAATTGATGTATGCATTTAATTTTTATTTTTTTGAATGCATCTGTAATCAGAACTACATGGACCTGATTCTCCCTAAAAAGAAAATGACAGAAAGATGATGTAAGGAATACGTAGGCAGCCCGACTCGGGTGCAGTCCAAATCATAGTATAATGCATTTTTGTTTTACATGACAAAACATCTCATTCTCATTTCCTATGTGCTTAATGCATCATCTATTTGATTTCTTTTGCCTAAACAAAAAATAAATAAATAAAAAGAAAATATTTGCTAAGCTGAAAAACCTGAAAAGGCGGTTTAGGTAGAAATTAGAGTAAGCTCGTCGAGTTGAAAACCTGAAAGGGCGGCTCGAGCAAAAATTAGAGCTAATAAAGAAAAAAAAATGTTGAAAAGTGCTCGCTAAGTCGAAAATCCGCAAAGGCGGCTTAGGCAAAAAATCAAAGCAAAATAAAAGATGTCTCATATATCGATGATTTAATTTTACAAGATACAATCCATCATCACAAAAATGATAGCCTTTCCTATGTCATCTATAGCTTATCCTGTATCGTGTAGTCATATCAGCTTGCAGGCATGAACAAAAATCAAAGACTTGCAGCAAAGGTCCTAAACAGCTACAAAGTAAAAATGTGTATCAGTATCATGTCTAAATCTAGACTATCCTCCTCCTCCTCTTAGGATGCACATCCTGTGTGCTGTCATCAGAATCTGAACCCCTCACAATCTCATGAATCTCCTCCAGAGTCACGTCTGTCCTCAAAGTCTCAGTCCCCCTCAGCTGTAGTAGGCGGATCACTGGCAGAACCTGAGCTGATCCCCACGGTCGTCCCAAAAAGCCTAATCTGAGTCCCTACAGCTCCAGAATTGCTCCCAGAAGCCCCCCTCTTTGCAGTAGTAGCCCGAGAACTAGTCCTTGCTGTTGCAATAAGAACCCTCATCAAAACCCGAGAAATAGCGGTCCTCATCTCCGCTATAGCAATAGTAACACTCCTTTGCATCACGACTGTAGTGTCTCCCTGTCTCCTCACTGCAGTCACTGTCCCCTCTATTATCGCACCGCAGTCTGAGTCACTGATGTAGCCTGTGCAGCCTGTAGTGTCAAGCCCTCTATGGCTCCTCTAGTCTCCTCCAAAGGTCGAGTCACCCCCCCTGTGTGTCCCGTCGTCTCATCATCCGTAACACCTCCAATAGTTTCCCCCTCCTCTGGGGTGTCACCATCTATCTCCCTGAGCAAAGCAGCCCGGTGCTATCTCTCAGCTGGCCAGTCCACCTCTCTAGATCCCGCAACAGCAGTCCAAACTCAACAGTGTCTCAGCTAACACTGCCCCAGCCACATAACGATTCTGCACCATCTAAAGTATCAAACCCACTACTCCAGCATCACCCCACCCAGTAGAACTGAAAAAATAAATAAAAAACCAGGGCCCTCATCCTGAGCCTCTATCTCCTCATGTCTCTAGAATCGCCAATATCCTGAAACTCTACAATCACTGCAGTTAGATCCACCTAGCCATAAATAACCATTTGGCTTGTAGCATCCTCAGGCAGGTCTAAAAAGCTCCTGGAAAATTCAAAAATGTCCCACTCTGAACTTTGGTACCACTAGGACTACCTTAGGATTGCAGCCGAGTATGGCGCTGAACTCCTCAAATGTGGGGCAAAGCTCCTCCATTGCTGTACCCAAGCGGAAGACACGAGCCATCGGATCCCAGAACCTAAAACAGGGCCTCAGAAAATCCCAATCAACCTGAACTCCTCGCAATGTCACCATCGCTACAATGCCATATCTACCCAAATTGATTCTCTCCACCTTCTCGAGTTTCTTGGTCTATACATGCATTATGACTAAAATACGGCTCCATGAATGTGAAAATTGACAGCACAAATTCAGACTATTTTCTTCCTCCTTGGGACAGAAAATTCAAAAAAAAAAAAAAAGGGCTTTTTCAGAGTTTTCCGAGACCGGGGTCAAGCAAAAACAATAAAATTGAGCCGTAATTCAGCAAAAGTCAAATATTAGGTTATGCATTCTTTGCACAAAGAAAATTGCATACATGGCATATAATTTGTATTATTTTGCGGAACATGCATTCATAACGCATAAATATATGCGGCAGAGCAAAGCATTGAAAGAGTCGCATAATAAATCATGCATACACGAGCAAGCATCATCGGCATCATTAAAACACATAACATAAAATAAAAGTACATACATCAGTGCATAATCATAGTAGTACAGTCATTCGTGAAAGTACTGTCTCCCGCTAGGGGAGTAAGAAAAGAAAAGAGGTCGATAACAGACACAATCATCTAGACAAATGCTACCGCTCGCCAGGGGCATACAGACACAATCATCCAGACAAGTGCTACCACTTGCCAGAGGCATACAAATACAGTCATCCAGATAGTGCTACCACCCACCAGGGGCATTAAAGATACGGTCATCCAAATAAGTACTACCTCCCGTCAGGGGAGTAATAAAAAGAGAAACAAATGAAAACAGCAACTGAAAGCAAATCCAAGTCAGCGCCAGGTCAGCTCCAGCAATCAAACAGAACCAGCCTCCTCTCCTCCTCCTCCTAGGAGCATCCTCATCACCTGCTCCCTGCAACTCTGAAATGTTAAGGCTCGTAAGAAGTCCACAATAGCTATCTCCATCTTGCGGGAGATGCAATAATTGTGTCGAGCATAGTCTCCAGGAACCTACATAAAGAATAATGTCAGATGTTTTGAATCCTTTCTAAAGCACAGAAAGGGTATAATGAAAATCCTACCTAAAGATCATTTCTAAAGGTGGGAGAAACAAAGATGGTACCTGGGCAATATCGTTAGGGATCATCTGCTCGCCCAGGCGAACAGTACCAGAAAGCTGCCATGTCCTCATGACGCCATTTGCACCATAATATCCAATCTGCTTAGAGAGGTGGTATTCTATACTCCAATTCACCCCGCCAGTACTATGGCTAGGGCCGGTGTCGTGACCAGACTCAGGAACATGCCTCCCGGATGAACCAACCGAAGGAATCTCAGGGGCTGGTGGAGGAATGGGCTCCCTCGGGACGGTAGAGGCAGTGGAAGATCATCCTCGCCATATAATCTCACGCATCAAGAATCTATTGCAAAACTCCAAATAGTTCAGGTTGAGCCTCTAATGCAGGTACACCTCCCTTCTATTGAAAAGCTCCTGGGAAGCCTGGATATTAGACCCATAACGCATATCAACCGGCGGAAGGCTAGGCACACACCAGGATCCCATGACCTGGAAATGGATTCTCTCACCCAGATAGTACAGCTGAAAGTAGGGAGATCATAACAACGCCTGTCTACAGGAAAGGGCCTCCATAAAATTCGCATGGGAGCATACAACATCCTTTCTCCAAAGGGTCTAGCAATCTATCATGAAAAATGATAAGCAAACAAGTCAGAGCAAGACAACGGGAAAGAGGTAAAAGACAAGGAAAATACTTGATAATCAGTCAGCTGGTCAAAGAAAGCCCGAATAGTCAATAGGGTGTGCCTGCGAGGAACACCTCGGTTCGACTCCTCCCATCTCACTCTAGCTGAAAAATCTGGTAACCACTGCCTAATCAGCCCAGGGGCAATAAAGGAGAAGTACTCATAGGCCTAAAGCTATGACACTGAGTTGTCAGAACAATAGGTATAAAATCCACAGGTCAAAATAGAGAAGCATGATTGAAATATCTAACTCCCAGATGAGAGTTGTCCTACCAACAGATAAGATGCACCCTCAAGACAGATCTATCATTTCACGGTACATCGTGCTCAGAACTGCACCTCCTCAATCATATTGGTCTCATACATCCGTGTGAACCAAGCTGGGTAGGACATTCAGGTCCACCACGTCCCTCATATTATGGGTAAAAGTACAACCTATAATGATCAGCAATCATAAACGAGCAACAGTCACGTCAGAAACAAGGTCACTCACTGCCAGACAATCTAGCTTCTCGTGTAGAAAAGTACGCCTGACATAGATACTATCCCTAGGAGGATCGAAGACGATCAAGTTTTGCATCTCTTCAGGGGAGAAGGCCACCCTCCAATCATTGCACATATCTAGGGACCAAACACTGAAACTGATCCCCGAGATCAAGTACAAATTAAGCAGAATGCAAGTCAGCTCCCTGTGAACCCTCAATTTTGCACCCCTAAGATACTGCTGCAGCTTGACACCTACTAAATTTCGTACTCTACGCAGACCCGGTACAGCGGTCCTACTAGCCGGTTAGCCAGAAAACTGACCCGAAACCTTCAAAAATTGAACTAAAAGACTCGAAAACTGACCCGGATGTCCCGAAAATCGATCCAAGTGACCCGAAAAGCCGAAGTCGGCCCAGTCGAGCCGGCGGCAGTGGCGCCGCCGGGGACAGGTTTTTAGCCGCCGGGGGCACCGGC
>CATKHJ011027887.1:0-10893 GCA_949750685.1 Vernicia montana
TATAATACTAAAAATATAATAATTTATAAATATATAATTATAAATATATACTAAAAATAATAATAATTTATAAATATATATATATAATAATAATTAATATAACAATAATAATAATAATAATAATTATTATATATATAAGAAAAAATAAAGTCGAAAGTAGATATTTTTGTTTGGGGATTGACTTGAGTGAGCTGATTTTTTTTTTTTTTTTTTTTCAACTTGGAAACGGATTTTCATTTATAAAAATGAGTTTTCAACTTTTTCAAATTATAAAAATGTACTTAAAACGTTTCAAATAAATTTCTATAAGTTTTCAATCAGTAAACGTTTCCAAAACACAAAAACAAAAACTCTTAAAAGATTACGTTTTCTTGCAACATACTAATGAGTCTCAATTATTAACTGTGAAACTATAACATTACATTATAACTAATAAAATCTTAATGATAACATATAAGTAAAGTATAATCACTTGCAAATTAAATTACTTTAGCAATCAACGTGAAAATTTAAATCTCACAGATAAAATTAATATTAAAAAAAATTTATTGATAAAGTTTCTCAATATTAAAAATCAGGTCATCATTCTTGAGATGGTTACATATCATTAAAAAAAAAAAAAAAAGGGAAAATCTCAAAAGTAACTTTAACCTAATGTGTTCGTCTCAGAAAAGAAAATATTGATAAATATATTTGTTTTTTCAAAATTATTATAAATATTACAAGAATTTCATTCTGACAATGAAATTAAAATTTTATTAAAAATTTTCTAAATATTAAATTATAATCATATTAAAAATAATAATTATAATCTAAATTTGATATGAACAGTGATCAACTCTGAATTGTTCAAATCATTAGATTTATTGGTGAGTTAGATTGCAAACAACGATTTGTAAATATAAATTAAACAAATCAAATTTTTAAAAAATTGAATATTTTATAAATACTGGCTGAACTTATAAACAAGTTTAACTTTCGATTTAATCACAATAACAAAAAATCTCATTGAGTAGGTAAATATATTCATAAAAAACCTCAGGATTTGCTTCATTGATAAGAGTGTTTGCTCCTCTCCTTATTGACTAGAGTTCGATTTTTCGAGCCAGCACATAGGAGGTAATTTCTGAATGCGTAAGCCGAGCTTGAAGGGTGTGCTCACCCGAAAAAAGAACTTAGTCTCGGTTGACGCGTAAATTGATCTGAGGATATCCCTGAACGATTAAAAAAAATTATACACTTAAAACTTTACAATAAAAATTAGTTTAATTTTGTGGGTCCTATATTTTTATTTATTTATAAAATTGATTTGGTATTATATATATATATATATATATATATATATATATATATATATATATATATATATATATATATATACTAATATATAGAGTAAAAAAAGAATAACATAAAAAATATTTATATATTCAATAATACTATAGATTTTTAGCCAATCGATAATAAATTATTAAAAAATATTTTTTTTTCTAAGAAAAAACTCATTGTTAAAATTAAATTTTTAAAAAAATGTAATGAAATTATATTTGCCATTATTTTTTTAAAAGTAAGCCAAAACGAATCCACAAAGGAGAGATAATCCACCAAACCATCACCTGAACATGCATATACTAAATTAACATGTAAAATCCTAATTCATGTAATAAATATACAATTAGAAATACTGAAATATAATATAGGAAACAATTATATAATGCTTATGCACAAAATGCAACTTAAAGTTCAAATACTCTCCAACAAACTTATTCTTGCAAAAGAGACAATTTCTACTCTAGACCTCTATAACCTTATCCAAATTAACCCAAATTTTAACATCAAATAGCTAACATATCAATAAATACAACTCTAAAAAAACTTCCAATTTGGGATCTATTTGAGTCTCCAAATATAATCCCAAAGTCAACTATTCAGTAAACTCTTCGAGTACTGGCAGCAAGTTTAAATTCCCTTAAAATCTCATCTTATAGTTATCAAAAAATTTCCCAAAAATTTCATAATATAAAAACATATACAATTATAATTCTACCAAAAATCAAATCAATTGGAGTCCAAATGACCCTTCAATTAATTCTCGTTTTAGGACTGTCCTGCACAAGCCTTTTGGCCAGATAGTTTATATTCATTCCACAATAATTCCATATCCAACCGTTGGATAATTTTTGAATTTTAACATAATAAACTAGACATCCATTATTTAAACATATCAAAATTTCACCATAGAATGTTATCAGAAAAAAAAAATATTAATTTCGAAAATCATACTTTTGAAACTGATCTAGCAGAGTTCATCTCCCAAATCACCAATCCAAGCTTAATCTAACCTAAAATTATATTCTTCAAAAACTAAATTAATCATCACTTCAATACCAATAATCAATTAAATATACTTCTTTTAATTTTTTTTTCCCGTCCAAATGATTTAACAAGGTATCAAGACCACAAATAATCTAAACCTAGCTTAATTTTATAATCAAACCAAAATCTAACTTTAAATCATCAAAATTGAAATTAAAATTTTAATTTAATTAATTCCAAGACTATAAAAATATCTCAAGAAAGTTTACCTATGAATTCCATAAGAAACGATGCGAAAAAATGAATCAAAAGACTTAAGAACCTCAAAACTCTAAACTGTCGCAAGTGATACTGCTCTTCTTCTTTCTTCCCGATTCTTTATTTTTTTTTTCTAACTTCAGCCATTACCTCACCAAATCGCATATATATATACTCCTAAGAAAACCCTAATATATTTTTCTTAATTATTTATTAACCCATAAATTAATTATTTAAAACCAATTTAGCCCTATAAATTTCCATCTTATCAAAATTAGATACCTACTCTGTTTTTATTGCAATAACTCAACTCAATTCAATTCAACTCAACTAAGCTTTAATTCCAAAATTAATTGGGGTTGGCTATATGATTTTTTGTGTCCACTCTAAATGATTTTGGGCAACGTCTTCTGATAATTGTAATGCATTTTAAATCATACTGTATTCCTCTCCCTCAAGTTAGTTTAGGTCTACCCCTTTCTTTCTTTCTTTCTATCATTTATTACGATGTGCTCAACCTTCCTAACCGAAACCTCCCTATGTCTCTGTTTCACTTGCCCAAACCATGTTAATCTCTATTCTCTCATCTTGTCCTCAGTCGATGCGGATCCCACTTTATCTCTAATGCTTTCATTACATATCTTATCTATTATAGTATGGCCAAACATCCATCTTAGTATCCTTATCTCGGCAATACTCATCTTCGATACATATTATCCCTTCATTGTCCAACACTCACTACCATATAACATAGCCAGTTGAATAGTTGCACAATAAAATTTTCCTTTCAATTTATTGGGAATTTTGTTGTCACATAGGACTCCCGTGACAATCCTCCATTTCAATCATCCAACTTTTATCATGTGGCTAACATCCTCTATACAACCTTTATCTCCTTGAAGGATTTAGCTTAGATATTTAAAATGGGTGCTTTGGGGAAATGCCATTCCATCTAAGCTAACTCCCTCATTATCCCCACTTTGGTTTTCACTAAACTTGTAATGCATGTATTTCATTTTGATTCTACTTAACCTGAAACCCTTGGACTCCAAAGTACTCCTCCACAACTCTAGCCTTCTATTAACTCCCTCCTGTGTCGCATCTACTAACACAATATCGTTTACAAATATCATGCACCAAGGGATTTTCTCTTGTATATGCTTTGTTAATTCATCCATAACCAAAGCAAAAAGGTAAGGTGTAATAACCCAAATTCTATAAAATTTTATTATCTTATATATATATGTTTTAATACATACACTATATGATGTATATACTTATGTTTTAATATGTATATATACTATATGATTTATTATATCTTATAATATACGTTATTATATGTTTTAATATATGTTTTTTTAAAAAAGAAATCTACAAAATGAAGAGAGAAAAGGCATAAATGGGATAAGAGTGAGAGAAGAGAGAGAAGACGCGATTGGTGATAGCTTCGGCCAACTCTGAGCTGCATCGCCATCGCCAAATCATTGCCCAGCATCTGACTACCAACTAGACATCAGAAACGACCATAATCTATGCCCAATGAAGCTGCACGTAGGGCACCAAGCATCGCTGACACCTTGGGTTTTCTAGGCCGATTTCGACATTTTCGACTGCGAAATCCATAAAATTTTATGCCGTTGTACTCCTTATGAAGAGAGCTTCATATTGATACCGGTCTTGCCCCCCTTAAAGTCACTAGAATTGAAGATCGAAAAGTGAATAACCGAAACTTTGAGCCCCGATCTCTGATGAACGGCGGCGAATAGAGGGAATTTTTGAGTTTCTGGCATCAAGATGAGCAAGTTGGTGTAATTCCTGACCTCAGCTCCATCGTCCATGGCGGCGCATGATCGAACAGCAGCGGTGCATGGATCGAATTCTAGCGGCTTCATTTCGACCCTCCTGATGTGTTTCGAATGTTAGTTTGATCGAATTTTGCGCAAAGGTGAGCCAAGAAAATGATTGAATTACAGACAAATTAAGGTGATTGAAATTGATTGAAAAGATATAGTGAAAGAGGTAAGTTATGAATGCATATCCTCCTAGCCCAATTTGATTGTTAATAACTTCCCATTTGAATTCATTCATTTTATAAGCCTAAATTGTATAATTGCTATCATTCATTGATATTGCTATTGAAACCATGTTTCTTAAAAATCTATTTGTTCATTGTTATTGATCATTTGTTATTGAATATGATGTGTAACAAAACTCCCATTTAATGGGGGAAATAACCATTAGACCTTGTGCACATGGTTATGCCTTACCTAGGGAGGGAAGTACCCTAGGCGTGTACTTAAAGAAGTGCACGTTAAACATATGTCTTACCTGGAGAGGCTCCAGGCATGTATTCATGGAATGCACGTTAAATATGATATGTTATGATGAAAGAATAATTGACGGATTGATTGATTGTTCTGTTACTACACCATATGCCTTTGATGCTTTCTTTCATGACACACATATTTATTGTTTATTGATTATTAAACCTTGATATATTTGACATGTATACATTCTTGTGACCTATTTATTGATTTGTTCCTATAAACCATTGTACTTGTATTTGTTAACCATTTGGATACCTCATTGTTCATATGCATTTATAAACTTGCTGAGTTGACGGCTTATGATATCGTCCGTGGATCAAGTTATAGTTTAAAGAGCATAAATGACATAAATTGATTGGAATTAGCTAGAAGCTTCTTGATCATTCTTCTCTATTAAGAAATACAATGTATATATTTATGTTCTGTTAAGATTTAATGTTGTATATGTGAATGTTAAAATAATGGATGTATATATTCTTTAGTTGCTCCGTAGAAATTGAAAGTCATAGATTGGATAATGATTAATGAAACATATTGACATAAGAAAATATAATGATAAGAAATGTGTACGAGTTAAGCAATAACTATTATTGATGGTTAATTCGATTCAGGTTCTAATCTTGAGCAAGAATTGTATGTGATTTTATGGTTTAGATTGCTTGATACAGTATTGGACTTATAATAGCAATGGATTCTACGGGTTCTCGATGGCCTTATGCCTACCCTTGGTCTAGGACCGTCGCGGCTCTGGAATCGGGTCATGACAAAGGTGATATCAAAGCAAAAGATATAGAAATGTTAAGTTAATACCATAGTAAGAATATAGATGATAAGCTAGACATATAAGTATATAAAATGTTATAAGTTTGATAAGTTTAGAATGTGCTAGACTAAGCGAACTACGAAGCATTGGATTCCTTATTCGTCAATATTTTGTTTTCTTTAAGTATAGATCAACGTATCGACATGTTGTGATCTGAATCTTTCTTTATTATTTTATTGTATTGCAATGCCTCCTCGACTAGGACATGGACAAGGTCGTCCTAGAAGAATTGTTCTATCTAAAGAATTGTTCTTAATATGTTTTCTTATTGTAATTATGTGTATTATTGTTATGTGTTTAAATATTTTTATTTCCTCTTGATAGATTGCCCTGTAAATTGGAATTAATGATGCTTATATTTAAGGTTGATATAATTAAAATGAGATGAAAATATAAATTGAAGAATCTTAATAGATGGTATTTTGGGAATGAAATGATAAATTGTACTAATAGATTATTATGTTCTGACAATTTAAATAAGTTCATGATAAAGGGATAACTAGTACTATAAATGATTAGTATGCATTATATAAGAGTAATTTTGGAAATGCTAAAGAGATTAAACTTTAGAGTAATTAAGGTGATTAGTAATGATAACATATTTAATAATGTGAGTATTGGCTTGAGATTTTATATGAATATGAAGAATTGATTTAAGATTATGAATTCTTAACGTAAGTATAATTATTTTAGCAGTGTGATGCATGAAATGGTTAAGGTGAGTTGAAATATAACTATCACTTATAGATAAGCAAATGTATAAGATGTAGCGGATATATGTTCATAAGATAATAAGTAAATTTGTTAAATGTAAATTATGATTATATAGAGACTATGGTTATGGAGTTATATATTTAAGGTTATTCAGAATTAATAAGACTATTAGTGCATGTCTATATGAAAAGTATGATAATTGATGAAATGGGAGTCATGATTCGATTGTTAATATTTGATTTTGATATTAATGAGTATATGAGAAAAAATATGTTTAAGATTATAATTGATTCGAAGTGAAATTAGAAATTAAGTGACATAAAAGATGAATAAATATTTCTAGTTAATCATTGAATTTATGGAGTAATTGCTAATATGGAGATTTGATATATATAATAAAGGAAATTTATATGAAGTGATTATATTTAAGGTTTATATTGTTAAATGATTATTGAGCATAATTTCTTATTGAGAGTTAACAGATATGTGTATGTATATGCATAGTATATTTGGAGACATGGAAACAAATTCAATGGATTTTTATTTAAGAAAAAAATACAATAACGATTTGGAGTTTAGAGTGAAAACAGTTAAATCAGAATTCATGAGCATAATTGGAATTATTGGTTAATAATGAAATAATACTTGAAACGATTGAGGAAGATAATGATATTAGCAATTGTTAAGAAAATAATATTGTGAATATATCGAGGATAAAGATCTGAATAAGGACAACTTTTAGTAGATAACTTAAAGCTTATAAATGATAAGTGAGTGAGTATAATTTTAAAATTCGAGGACGAATTTTATTTAAGAGAGGAAGAATGTAATAACCTAAATTCTATAAAATTTTATTATCTTATATATATGTTTTAATACATATACTATATGATGTATATACTTATGTTTTAATATGTATATATATACTATATGATTTATTATATCTTATAATATACGTATTATATGTTTTAATATATGTTAAAGAAAAGAAATCTGCAAAACAAAGAGAGAGAAGGAAGAAACGGGATGAGAGTGAGAGCAGAGAGAGAGGACGCGATCGGCAACAACTCCAGCCAACTCTGAGTTGCACCACCATCGCCAAATCATTGCCCAACATCCAGTGACCAGTTAGACACCAGAAGCGGCCATAATTTGTGGCCAATGACAGTGCACGCAGGGCACCAAGCTTCGCCGACACCATGGATTTTCTTGGCTGATTTCGGCCATTTCTAGCAGTGGAATCCATAAAATTTTATACCATTGGACTCCTTATGAAGAGAGCTTCATATTGATACCGGTCTTGGCCCCCTGAAAGTCACTGTAATCAGAGATCGAAAAGTGAATAACCAAAACTTTGAGCCTCAATCTCCAGCGAATGGCGATGAGTGGAGGGAATTTTTGAGTTCCTAGCATCAAGACGAGCAAGTTAGTGTAATTCTCAACCACAGCTCCACCGTCCACGGTGACATGTGGCCGATCAACGGCAAGTCCAATGACGGTGCATGGATCGAATTTCGGCGGCTTCGTTTCGACCCTCCTAACATGTTTTGAATGCTAGTTTGATTGGATTTTGTCCACAGGTGAGCTAAGAAAACGATTGGATTACAGACAAATTAAGGTGATTGAAATTAATTGAAAAGATATAGCGATATATGTAAGTTATGAATGCATACCCTCCTAGCCCAATTTGATTATTAATAACTTCTCATTTGAATTCATTCATTTTATAAGCCTAAATTGTATAATTGCTATCGTTCATTGATATTGCTATTGAAACTATGTTTATTAAAAATCTATTTGTTCATTGCTATTAATCCTTTGCTATTGAATATGATGTGTAACAGAACTCCCACCTAATGGGAAAAATAACTATTAGACCTTGTGCACATAGTTACACCTTACTTAGGGAGGGCAGTACCCTAGGCATGTACTTAAAGAAGTGCACGTTAAACATATGCCTTACCTGGAGAGGGCAGTACTTCAAGCATGTATTCATGGAATGCACATTAAATATGATATGTTATAATGAAAGAATAATTGACGGATTAATTGATTGTTTTATTACTATACCATATGCCTTTGATGCTTTCTTTCATGACACATATATTTATTGTTTAGTGATTATTAAATCTTGATATATTTGATATGTATTTTCTTGTTACCCATTGATTCATTTGTTCCTATAAACCATTGTACTTGTATTTGTTAACCATTTGGATACCTCATTGTTCATATGCATTCAGAAACTTGCTGAGTTGATGGCTCATGACATCGTCCTGTGATTCGAATTATAGTTTGAAGAGCATAGAAAACAAAGATTGATTGAAATTAGCTAAAAGCTTTTTGATCATTCTTCTCCATCAAGAAGTACAATGTATATGTTTATGTTCTGTTAAGATTTAATTTTGTATATGTGAATATTAAAATAATGGATGTATATATTCTTTAGTTGCTCCGTAGAAATTGGAAGTCATAAATTGGGTAATGATTAATGAACCATATTGACATAAGAAAATATAATGATAAGAAATGTGTATGAGTTAATTGATAAATATTATTGATAAATGTTATTAATGGTTAATTCGATTCAGGTTCTGATCTTGGACAATAATTGTATGTGATTTTATGGTTTAGATTGCTTGATATAGTATTGGACTTATAATAGGAATGGGTTCTATGGATTCTCGATGACCTTATGCCTACCCATGCTCTAGAACCATTACGACTCTAGAATTAGGTCATGACATAAGGGCTTACTGCGGACCCTTAATGCAACCCAACTGAGATAGGAAAGTCTCTTGAGTCTCCTCCAATTATGCACACATTAGTAGTCACTCCTTCATATATGTCCTTCAACACTTCTATGTACCTAATCGATATCCCTTTATGTTCTAACACCCACCATAAAACTTCTCTTGGGACTCTATCATAAGCCTTCTCCAAGTCAATGAAAACCATATGCAAGTCTTTTCTCTATATTTCTCCATCAAGCTTCTAATGAGGAAGATTGCTTCCATGGTTGATCGACTTGGCATGAACCTGAATTGGTTAGCATTTATAGATGTAACACCACGTAAACGATGTTCTATAACTCTTTTTCACAACTTCAAAGTATGACTCATAAGTTTAATTTCCCTATAGTTTGAGCAACTTTGAATGTCTCTCTTGTTTTTAAAATTGGGGACTAAAATGCTCTTCATCCATTCATCTGGCATTTTCTTTGAAGTTAGGATCTTGTTGAACAATCTAGTTAACCAAGCTACTCCTACATCATCTAGACACTTCCAAACTTCAATCAGTATTCCATTAAGGCCACAGGCTTTCCCAACTTTCATCCTCTTGAAAACCTCCTTAACCTCCAAAAATCTAATCCTTCTAGTAAAGGTCACATTCTTATCTATAGTCATATGGTCTATGTCAACCATGTTATCATCTTGGTCGTTATTGAGAAGTTCATCAAATTAACTCCTCCACCTTTCTTTAATGTCCTCATCTTTCACTATAACCTTTCCTTATTTATCCTTGATACACCTTACTTGATTGAGATCTCAACATTTCCTTTCCCTCGTCCTTGCTAACGTATAGATATCCTTTTCACCTTCCTTCGTTCCAAGTTTCTCATACATCTTTTCAAAGGCCCGTGCTCTTGCTTGGCTCACAGCCTTTTTTGCCTTTATTTTCGCTTTCTTATATTGCTCATAAGCCTCCCCATTATCACATTTTAGTAGTCTATTGTACCATTCCCTTTTATTCTTCACTGCCTTTTGTACGTCCTCACTTTACCATCACCTCTCCTTTTTGACGGTGGGCCATGTCCTTTAGACTCTCCTATAATTTATCTAGCCATTTCCCTTATCCTTAAAGCCATGTCTATCCACATAGCATTGGCCTCCATGTCTACCTTCCATGCTTCCGACTTGAGGAGTTCATTCTTAAACATCACTTGCTTCACCCCTTTTAATTCCCACCACTTTATTCTAGATGTCGTACTTCTTCTACACCTTTTTGTCCTTCTCCTAATCTTGACATCCAAAACTACCAATGTCACACCCCGAACTCCAGTGATATGATGGTCCTAGGACATGGGTAGATTTAAGACCACCAAAAACCCATAGAACCCTGGAAACCATAGAAAATTGAATCAAGTAGCAACATCACCATAATAATCATATTAAAGAAATAATAATTTTTAAACATAGGGAACAATAACTTATACTTTCTACGGAGCAACTATAGAAAGAATTTAACCATTACATTACAAAACTTTAATCTTAAACTTATACATTATTTGTAGCTTCAAAGAAGAAGAATCAAGAAGCTCAAGTCTCTAAGTTTCTATCCTCTTTAACTCGCCTACCTGAAACCACAAACAATTAAGAAGTGAGTCGTCAACACAGTAAATTATGAAAGCATGGATACCTGGGGTTTCTGTATAGCAATCATTTAGGTATAAATATA
>CATKHJ011028437.1:0-13835 GCA_949750685.1 Vernicia montana
GGGCTTAGATTTGATATTCGAAAAATATATGGGAAGATGCAAAAATTTATATAAAAAAAGAAATGCTATTACAAAGGATAAAAAAAAGAGTGTAAAAGATAATTGTAGTCACAGTATAAACTTCTCAAAGTTTGAATGCCAATTGAAGTCTAATTGAAAAAAGAAAAGTCAATTATGAACATAATTCAATTAACCATATAAGATATTACATTATTTAATTTTAAATATTTAAAAATCAATGTCAAAAAAAAAATTAAAATTCAAAATTATTGAACTTTCAAAACAAATATCGACAAATCAAATCAAAATATTGTAGCCTCCACTTAAATATTTTGTTAAGTTTTTTTTTTTTTTTTAATTTACTTTTTTATTGTGAAGTTTTATATTTAGAATATATTAATTTTATTTTAAAAATAATATTTTTTGAAATTATTTTAAAAATAATGTTAATTACGTCTGATTAACATGGTTCTTTCTTAAAAGAAACCGAAAATTATTTTCACTATAAACTCTAAAAAAAAAAAAAAAGAAGGATAGGAAACTAATTAGTAAATTAATTTTCAAAACTGAATATAATTAGTACAAAGAAATTAGAAAAATAAATAGAATAACGTTGAAAAAAAAAAGAAAAAAGGAAAACATATTTAAATTGAGTTCCACTTTCAATCAGAATCAAATTCTTTTTATAAAACATAATTAAATATTATAGAGAAATAAAACTTGACAAGTCCTTTAAAAAGAGTAACTAAAGTAACAGAAGAAACAAAAATACCTTTAAGCTAAGCTTTCATGGCTTTTCAAGGCTAACTGTCAAAGCTCTTCCAAGGATCCGAAAAATACAATAACAATAGAGATCTACCATTCTATATATATATATATATATATATATTTTACCCTTTATATAGGAAAAAAAAAAACCATTAATTTAATTCCAAGATCATGATTAATTATTCCATTCATTCAAAAATAATAATAATAAAATTTAAAAAAAGTGAACTTACCATAAACAAACCATTAATTAAGAAGATTTTCTTGGATCTCCAATTTCACCGACTTGTTAATTTCATGTTTTAAGTTTAAAACCCTTGACTGAGGTGTACATAGCAAAAATTGGATGGAACATAGCAAATTACCAATTTTCTTTTGAGAAAAAATTGCCTTTATTATTGCAAAAATTAAGGAGGTTACTTAAAATAATTTTTAAAAATTATTCTCTTCATCCTTTTTAAAAAAAAAAAAAAATAGTGAGATTTATGCAATATGGGATTTTTATGTAATATAGATGATAAGAAAAAGAAACATCTTAAATTTAATTTTGAAGAAAAAAGAAAACCTAATAACGTGTAATGGATGATATCTCTATGCACACATTCTCATTTTCTTGATTTAAAAATAAAAATAAAAAAACTTAATGACAAAAAAAAAAAAAGTTTAAATTTTAGTTTTTTTATTATTTATTTTTTGTAAGTTAACCATGGATTTTTAATTTCAATGATTTTATATAAACACAATACTTTAAAAATTTTTAAATATTCTATCACAATATTTCAAATGAAATTATATTTGAATTTGCTAATGTAGTAGGCCTATTTTTTTTTTTTTCTTTTTGTTGATTTATGTTAAAATTATACAATATTTATAAATTTAAATCTACCACAAATAAATTTAAACATTTTTTTTTTTGAGGGAAAATTTAAACTTAATTTCACCTTAATCAAATTGGATCAATGAAATAAAAAATGTAAAAGTTATTAAAATTTGAAAGAAAAAGGTCCTTAGATTGGTTAAATATATTGACCTAACAAGCTATCATCTAATAATAATTGAAGTTTTGCATGATTCTTCTTTTTTACTCTAATAATTTTAAATTTTTTATGAAATAAATATAATAATTAATAAAAAAAATCTTGATAAAATATATATATATTTTTTTTTCTTAAAGATTAAATTAGTCTGGCATCCGTAGTTCTTTTTAGATATTTTAATAAATGCACTCAACATGAAAGGATCCAAATCCGTCATTTATCATAAAAAAAAATAATAATAATAATAATGAAAAAGCATAATGAGAATCATACTTAATCGCAGCAAAAACTTTCCTTGTATTGAACTGAAAAATTCACCACAGTGCACTTGCCATTTTCCATGATAAGCAAAAATGTTGGATACAAATTTCCTCACTGATAAGCAAACTGATACAATTTTCCTTCTTCTGGTGCAACCTAAGCCTTCACAATTCACATGTATAAAAAAAAATTACTTCCTTCCAGGTTCAATGTCTGGGTCTTCCATTGGCATACTAGAGGTTCGACCCAGATGTAAACCCATAAATCCCTTACTTTCATCTTCTTCATTCTCAACTTGAGCCTCTATTGTCTCTGAATTTAGCAGATTTATAGCACTGGATGCTTGTGTACTTCTGCGTGACTCCTCCAGTACGTTGAAGTAAGCGTAAGTCCCCCAACCTACAAACAGAGACGTACAGAAAACTCCATTCAAGCAGCAGCATGATACCAATAAGTTCAAGGCAACTGTTGAACATAAAACTTTTTAAGGGTATGTGTTGTATAATGTAATTGAAAGTAATGTCATATAATCAAATGAACTAAAAGACTGCCATATTGACAAATGCAGCATTGGTTTATCAGAAGCTTCATAGTGTCATTGAAGCTATTGGTAAAGAACACTCTTTTTTACCACCGGATATCAAAACAATGAATCAGTCATGTCCTGGTTTCCATACGCTTGATTTAAGGTTAAATAGATCAAGAAGAGGCTTTCATACAGTGTCCAGTCATAGGTCTGTAAAAACAACCTATGTAGAATGGCAAGAAAACTGTAACAGGAAAGAAGCATGATACAAAATGGATTCGTTCATTCAAAACTGAATTCCTCACCAAACACCTTCCTCCAGCAAGGTATGTGGGAACAAAAGAGGCCATCAGGGGCTGGGGGTGGGGTGGACAGATAAGGTTAGGTACCAGATCATGGTTTCTTTACCATGTAAGAACCCAAATCTAGCAAAAGAACTATGTATTCAAGATTCAATTTATCTGTGCAGGATGCCAGAATTTCAGTGACACTCCTACACAGTATACTAATTGCACATATCCTGAACAGTCTGAACATATTGAAAATTGCATGTTCCTATTCAACACCAGGTGGAGTGATACCATCACACATTTGTACAAAATAAACTACATAACGGGAATATTCACAAGAGATTTATTTCTTTAAAAAAAAAAAAAAAGCAATTAACAAAAGCATTGAGGAAAAAAAATGAATTATTTGTCATTCCAAGGGTAAATCTAGAAGAATACGTAATTTAGATGTATGGTTGTTTTTTACTTCATCTCTAACTAGTTTTTCCGTGCTGTTTTTCTCCATGTCCATGTGTCCACATAAACAATGATACAAATGGAATAATTATTATAATCTTTGGAATCAACTATCAGCTGTTTCCATTGTGATTTCTATTTTTTTAAACATATAAGTGCTCACAATGTTCCACCTGAAACAAACATGCGGATTTCTAAGCAAATGTACTGTATAAATCAGAAGTTTTGACTGGCCCAATAGAGTTACCACTGAAAGTCATTATTAATTCACTTTCTATATTTATAACAGAGGTGAGCAAAAGTACAAATGAGCTGTGTAAAATTCAGCAGAAAGACAAGGATAGAGCATACACCCGATGCAGTTAAGGAAACTAAAGACAAGGATAGAGCATACACCCGATGCAGTTAAGGAAACTACATATCAATGCAAAAATAATACTAGGAAACTATATTGTTGAAGAAATTATGCACTATGCATACACAAGGTAAATGGATTTTGTTTAAATCCATTTCATGAAAATGTCAATTTTTTTTGGGATGAATAGAATGAGCAAAATTGAAAAAGATAGGTTTCCCATTCCATCACATTTCGTAATTCTTATAATATATTGCTGCAAGAACATCAATGATGTGCTTAGCAATACCATCCTATAATCTAAGGGATTCTTGTAAAAATTTGTTGAGGAGCATACCTTGAGGATGATACGGTGGGGGGAAGAACTGCAAATAACAAAATGTTGCCACTGTGAGCCCTGTAAAAGATGCTTCTTTAAGTCAATTAAGTTAATGTTTGATTGGACAGTGAAAGTACTTGCATCTTAATAAATAAAGTGAAAAGCATAGAAGAATGAACCTAAGAGGCCTCCGGCAAAGATATCCTGCCAATGATGCCAGTAGTCATCTACTCGAGAAATGCCAACAAGACAAGCAACTAATAGTGGAAGAAAGATGATGCATAGCTTTGCGACATGGCCTCTGCGGTCAAATGCTTTTATTTTTCCAGATAAGTAGAGCGATAGAAAACTCAAACCAGCAAAGGACCCTGACAATGAAAATGATTACCCACAAAGTTAACAGAACAGAAAAATAAGCAAGTATAACTGAGTATGATGTGTTCAAGTAACTTCCAATCCTGTGACTCCTGGCAAAAAAAGCCAATATTTCAACATCCAGATTTCTTCACAGTAAAATTCTTCATATTGTTAATATTTTCCATACATTCTTTTTTGGTATAGAGAAGGAAATGAAAATAGACTTACATGAAGCGTGCCCACTTGGAAAACTCTTATGTCCTTCCTTTATGACATTTTTATCACCATGACATATAACATTTCCCCATGGATCATAAACCTGAGAAACAATTAGATATTAACTTCAGTAATCTGAAGGTACCAAACAGTAGGAGGTCCATAGAAGCATACATCCTTTCCATCAGGAAAACATCGCCAAAAGAAATCAGGTCTAGGACGGCCAACTGCATTTTTTATTGAATCAGTTATGACGGCAGTCACTAGAACAGAATATAAGAGGCCTGCACTAAAAAAAAACAGTTCATGCATCAGTTAAGCATGTAATGATATTTTTCATGGCTAATTGTATGATGGATTTTTTTACAGAAAAAAAAAAAAGAAAAAAAGAAACCAGAATATATTATTACCTAGTATGGCATGATGGAGATCATAAATGCATCTTCTACGAAAATAGACAATGAGGAAAATCACCATTGGCAAAAGAATGGCATACATCTAATTATCCAAAAAAGAAAGACCCATCAAAATTGTTGCTCACATGGCTCATTTGTAACTAGATGTTTTTATTCAAATAATAATTGACAGGAAACTTACTGGGACAGCCCAAACAGGCACTGTATTACTTTTCAAGGGGTACTTAAGATCTGTCATCATATCCTTTCCAACAAACCGATAAAATGGATGAATAACATATAGGATGACATCTATCACCACAAGAAGCAGGAATATAAGCCAATCGTGCATGTGTGTCCTTGCAACTGTAACTCCATGGGACCTCACAGTATGTGAACCGAGCTGGACCTCCCTCATCTTGTACTGCATGATGCATACAAACCACAATTGAGAGTAATTAGATGTACAAACTTAAGCTCCTAATCAAAGCATACTAGAAATTCAACTTGCACTGCTTTTCAAAAAATTGCGTTGCTTAATAGATAATACTTAAAAAGTTTAAGGGAACATAAATGAGTCTTTCTTTTTTGTAGCTTTAATAATTTCTATGGTGAAAAACTAGTACTGTTTTTTAAATATTTTTAAACTATTGTGAACAAGTTTTTCACCAATTTTACTTTTGCCACAAAAAAATCCTCATTGTTGGAAAAAATAGAAGTTCAAGAGTTGATGTGGAGCAATAACAAGTTCAGGGCTTAATAGACAAAATATGATAAGTTCAAGATTCTCATAATGGTTTTTTCCAAATATGAATGCCAAATTATGTGTAGGAGTTGAACATAGAAAGACATTGTAATTAAAAACTTGCAGTAGAAAAATCTACTCTAAACCAAGAAAGTCACTAGGTAAAAACTTTTGTATGAGTTAACTATGAATGAATATTGCAAGCCAGTAAACACCTGAAGAAAATAACTAAGGACTCCCTATACCATTGTACACATCACTATAACACTCCAAGCTTAAGATGGTCACTTCATGATGGCTAGCTTCCAGAAGACCATTGTAAACAAACTGCATGCTCACTCTCATGTGATACCCCTAACCCTCTAGCCTCGAAAGGAAAACAAAAGCTTATATAAAAGAAAGACGCAAGGACCAAATAATCCGACACATTTTTAAAAATTTTAAAAGAATAGCATTTTGAGAAGCCCAAAGTTGAGATTAAGCTAGTGCAGGTATAAAGTGCAATAGGAGCACATATAAAATGCAACCAGAGCAAGTGATGCAGACAGAGGCACAGGGAGTGGTAGAGGTGGAGTTAGTGCGAATGGTACAATGAAGCACAAGCAATGCAAAGAAAGGTGCTACTATGATTAGGAAGAGGTGAATTGATGCAGGGTTAAACAAAAATATGCTAGAGAGAGATGTGACCATTAAGGAGAGAGATATAGGTGCTAGTTCAAAGTAGATTTGGCAAGTTTTTGTGATAATTAACCCATTCAGCTTTGGGTTCTCTAGGATCAGGTACAATTGATTCAAACATTGAAGTAAAATAATTGGACATAAATGACTATTTGACTAATGTTTTGAATTTATTTTTCAATTGCTTAAAAGAAAAGAAGAAAGACATTAGGAAAATATAGACACAGCATGTCAAATTTTAAGATGGTCTTATATATTTTATTAGGTTCAAGAATGATAAGCAGTCCTGATTCACCTTCAAATTTCCAATGATTATACAAACAAAAAATCAAGGAAACCTAAAATTTCAATACTTCTTAAAACTAGAATAAATCAAAAAAAGCTAGTAGCCTTGCCAACATATATACAAAGTCCAATTTAACCATAAACCTAAAGAGTCAACCACATTCCTCAAACAAATGTCATAAGAGACCATGGATTTAAATAACAGCCATTACGTTACTGTAACGGTAGTTTGCTTTACCGTTACCGTTATAGGCGTTATATAACACCAAAAAAAAAATGTAAACTTAACAGCCATAACGGCCGTTACATAACGGTAATGGCCATTATATAACGGTGTAACGGCCATTATGGAGTCAATTAACTTTTTTTTTTTTTAAATATGAATTACGCTTATTAATTATCTAAATTATTAATTTTTGTCAAAAATTATACATGTAGAGTCTTTATTTATAGGGTATTATGCTTATTAATTAGTTATAACTCTTAAATTTAGTGATTTAAGCTAATATTTCTCAATTTGCCATTTTTTGTGATAAAATTGCGTAGCGGTTGGCCGTTACCGTTACATTATGGCCATGACGACCCCGTTATCATTACATGCGACTGCGAAAGTGACTATGACTGCGATTTAAATCTATGTAAGAGACACTATACCTCTTCATTCTTGTGTTCTATCAGTGCAAGGTTAAGACGTGAAAATGATTGGCAAGTATTTGCAGTAATCTCCAGTCTCTTAGTTGAAGCATCCTATATAACCCCAACAAATCAAAATTCAGGGAACCAATAGTATAAAATAATGCCCCCAATGCAATTAATTTAACCTCTATGTTCAAGATTCATCAGTTATATTTGGATTTACTTTCTTTTGAGGTTAAATTAAATTTTCAAAGGAAACTAAGCAAAGATATGCACTGCATTAATTACAAACACCACCAAATCACCATGAAATTTTGATGAAAATGTCAAATCATTTTTATCTAATATGTTGCACATCGTGCTTTATATATATTGCACTACTAGTGGCAGTGCACAAACCTGAAATGACTATATTACGTGATCCATTAAGGAGCATGGCTCATCAATCTGCAAAAGTAAGTTTCCAAAGAAGCAGCAGTACTTGCTTGTTAACTACCACATAATACTACTTAAAGACACCATCAAGATATTTTGATCCCTGAAAGCATTCTCCAAGCATGCTACTGCATAAATAGTTTAAAATAATTCCACCACAAATACCAATGTACTTTAACATCTATGTTTTTTCCACCTTGGAAATTAAAACCATAGAAAACCTTATAAAGAATGACAAGTTTTTCCTTTAAAAAAAAACTATGCCATGGTATTGAACTCATGAAACAAATCTAGAGGCTAAAATAAGATTTTCCAATGTGAATCATTTGCCATTATCAGATTTCACAGAGTCTAGGAGTCAAATACTGCATCACCAAGCAGAGATTTCATCTTTCTCAGTCATCCCCTGGATCATGAATATGGAAGTTCATAAAGGAAAAAATTGATTTAAGTATGACATCATGTAAATTTGTTTGACCATCATAACAGTTTGCAGAACTAAGTTTCCTCGTACTTCTATAAGCATCTTAATGAATGTTATCAAACTCCATACATGTAGAGGAGCTGCCAGCATCACCTCACTTCCCAAAATAAAATTTAGTTCACAAAGCACCAGACCACTGGCTAAAAGTAAAACCTTTAACTGCCTCTATCATTTAGCTTATCCAACATCCACTGCTCTCAGTTTGTCATTCTATGTGCGAAGCTGACAGCTCACTAACTAAATCTCCAAGAAATGTGTTATCTTCAACAAATGCCCCCACCAGCTATGCTTTCACTTGTCCAAGAGTGCAAGCAACAACTTTTAGAATTACCATTAGAGAAAAGTCAAACCATTAAAGCTATGTGCTATTCACACAACCTGTACCCTTTACTTCCTCAGCTATTTCTCAGCCGATGGCTTATTATAAAAATTTGTCAATAAAGCTGAGTTTGCACATGAATGGTAAATGAGATGGAGACTTCAAAGTTAAGTAAATTTATATTTTATCTTGATTAAATGGTAGTTTTAGAGAAAAAATGCTGCAGACATGAAAATTTTAATTAAACGACAAATCTTATATCATCATTTTTCCATGTGCTAAAGGACCAGACCAGTATGGCAACACCAGGAAGTTGAAAGTAAGATTATAGTTTTGTTGGTCATTTAAGTTATCAAAATAAATTCCCAAATTATCAAAAAGGGAAACAGTATATGTGAACAAATTTAAGGGCCATTATCTACTTTCATGGCAAAAGACTCAAATTTTTAATCAAGTAATTGTAGATTCAAGATCTAAGAGTTGCCACTTCATTCAAAAAAGTGCAAGTGAAAAGGCCTATTTCTAGACTTCGATTTTCAAGATCCTACTTTAGCAAAACTATTACCAGATATGCCTCTATGCTTTTGGACAAATTTTATCATGATTCTTAAAACATGCCATTAAGGATCACGATTTGAGCATAATCCAAAGTCCAAACATACAAACTTCAATATTCAATTTGAGTAAATCTATACTAGTTCTTGGTGAATTGAAAGATTGAGGAAACGCTATCCATAGTCTGCAGGTATTAAATTGCAATTCAGTACTTATTAATACATGCATTATATTCAACTTCAATCACATACTTCATTACACAGTAATAGAATGATGTAAGCATCTTAGGATCAGTATGCAGTCATGTTTCCCAGAATTTTCCATATTATTGACATAATTTGGAAAAATCTTCACTTATAGCATAATAATGTACTGCACGGAAGAAAGGACAAATGCATGAGAAATTACTTTGCAAAGCGACTGGAGTAATAAAAAAAACGAAACCTCACGTATTTAGTTCTCCTACCACCATTACGTTTCAGTAACATTTAGACCCATTTGGAGGAAAGTATCTGCTAAAGAAAGTTATTGATCTTCATTGAGATAACATACTCAGCTACTACATAAAAATAGCATTGAAAAGCAAATAGCTAGTGTTTCTTATGCTTTAATACATTGAACTCAAATTTGGTCAGGTTTCAATCCAAATATAACAGAGAGCAGTACATATTTTTCTCTTAGTCTTTGAGCACTATATTTCTACAAATCTCATTAAAAAAATATTTTAACTACGTAAGTCCAAGCACAACCCACTGAGCATTTAGAATATTAGAAGTACAAATTAGGCAATATAGAATAACAAAAGTGCACCCAGTTACTAGTTCAACATGGATAATTCCAACAACATAAAAAAGAACAAAACACATCCACACACGACACAGATTACAAAACCCATGTCAAACTTAACAGCTACAAAACTAAAGAACAAAAGGGAAAGAAAGAAAAAAAGAAAGAAACTTCTTCAAAAAATAAACCCACTAACCTGAAAAATGCCCCTGAAATTCTTAAACCAAGAAAGAGATCCCAAATCCCACCAAGGCATTTTTATCAGCAAAACAAAACCACAAAATGATGCAAAAGGGTATTTCAGATTTTAGTGACACTCAATTAATATCCCAAGAAATTGGCAAAAATGGGATAGGAAGCTTCCTATGAGTAAGGTTCACATAATGCAAATACCAACAAAAATCTTACCCACATAGAAAAAGAAGAGAATGAAAAAGATATAAAGTAGCTCTATATAATTTCAAAGAAAAAGCCAAAAAGATAATAATCTATGGAAATAAAAAAGAAAAAAATAAACGGTTAAGAATGTACTAAAGAAAATGGGTTGATTACCTGAAAACGTACGTTTGGGTTCTTTCTTGCAATGTAATTGATACAGTGAGAAAATGGAGTCCAAATCTCAAATAGAGGATAAAATTTCTGTTCTTTAAGTTTTCAGTGTGGTTTGGACTCTACACCCAGTGGGTGGGGGCTGCCTTGTTTTGACGGCCATGGCTGGTTTTTGGTTTTGACGATGTTTTTTATATTATTTTTCCTATTATTTTGATATATCATATATGATTTAAATTTTGATTCATAATATATATTTTTGTAGATATTATTTCAAAATTAGTTACTAATAAATTCCTTAAAATTTGTTAACAACTATATATTTTAGAGTTATTTTTATATGAATGAATTAATTGAGTTAAAATTTTCGTATATTATGAAACTTAAAAACTAAAACATTATTTTCGTATGTAAAATTTTAAGAGTAAATTATTATTTCATTCATGAAATTTGACCTAAATTTTTCATATCACCCATAGAAATGAAAATCTAAAAAAAAAAAAAAAGAAGTACTAAATAATAATAATAATAATAATAATAATAAAATTAAAACGAATAATAATTTATGTTTTTAAATTCGGTCTAATTTTAAAATCGGTGAAAGCAAAGAGTCACAAATCAAATGTTCAATCGGGATCGAAGCAAAATATAATAATTATCATTATTATTATTTATACTAAGTTTTTGCTGATATATATGGGTAACGCACGTTACATGTTCTAAATGAAGGTTTCAATCAATTGAATTACATATTGTAATGTTCATTACATATTATAACATTGGTTATATGTCAAAGTAACGTTTATTACATATTATTAACGCTTGGTATGGAAGGTACCAAATTTATAGGTGATCTGAATTGATTCTCAATTTTTCCGATTGAACCGATTTGGCTTATATGGGTTTGAAAACATAGATTTATAAGGAAGAGAGTGGTAGGGATTGGAAATGGTGAGTGGTAATGATTGATGAGAAAGAGGGGAAAGGAAGATGAGAGAGATAGGGAGGTTTAATTTAGGTATTAAAAATTTATTTTATTTTATTTTATAATTATTTTTTAATAAAAATTCATTAAAAAATTAGATGGAATGACAAATTAGTTCACAAAAACAAAATGTTAGGAACTATTTAGTTAGTTTGGTAAAAAATAGTAAGGGTGTAAATAAATCAATCTACTTGTGAGCTACTCGAACTTGACTCATAAAATATTCGATTTGATTTTAATCGCGTCGAGCTCGAGCTCGAGTAGTTCTAATAATGAGTTAAGCCGAATTTGAATATTATAATACTCGACTCGAGTGACAAATATTATAATACTCGACTCGAGTGGCTCGCGAGCTTAATCGAGTATTAATATTTTATATATATTTTTCAATTAATATATAATAATTTACCAATTTGATTTATTCGAGTTTTTTAGTTTCATTTTGATATTAATAAATAAGTAAACTTATTTTTTTAATATCAATTGAGTCTAATCGAGTCGAGTTCAAGCTGAGCATGAGCTTTCAAAATGAGAATTTGATCGAATTCGAGTCGAGTTTCGAACCTCAAATTTTTTAATCGAGTTGAGCTTGAGCTCAGCATTGTTTGAACTCGACTCAACTCGATTACACCCCTAAAAAGGAAGAATCACTTTATTAATTAGGTTAAATCTCATAAACGAAAAAGTAATTTATCTAATTTTAGGACCAAAATATATCATATATTAATTTAAGGGAAGGAAGTGTATGGACTTCAAAACAAAAACAATTAAGAATAATATAGGTTAAATACATTTCAAAAATTTTAGGATAATGTTTTTGTCATAGCAGATATTGTTAGAGCCGAAACAAAGTTTGCTAGAAATTTTTTAATTGATAAAATTATTTTTGTACTTAATATGTTAAAAATATTTTATACATATTTAAAATATTATTAATAACTAGCAATTGGATTATTTCCTTTCTAATAGTTACTTTTCATATATTTTTTTGAATAAAAGATATTAATGTGCAAAAAATCATCATTATTAAATAAAATAAGAAAATTACAATTTTTGGAAAACTATAAATTATTAAAATTTAAAATTTAAAAATAAGTTATATTTACTTGCATAAAAGTAAAAGTAAATTAATTATATTAAAAAATTTCATAATATTTTATATGTATACTCTAGTTAATAATTATAAATTAAATTAAATTAAATAATTACAAATAAATAAAAATATTTTTATATTTTCTCATAATATTTTGTAAGAATAATTAAATACATAGTTTTTTTTTAAGGATTATAACAATTATTAATATCAACTAATTTTTTTAGAAAAAAAATATATTTTAAATAAAAATAAGTAAAATAAATATGAAAAAGAATAAGAGAGTAATTTAAAATAAAAGATGTGAAACATTGAAATTTTCAATTTGATATATTATTTAATACTTTATTTTATTTATTAATCTAATTTTAAAATTTTATTATTAATTAATATGTTGAAATTAATAAATATAATATTTTAATTATTATTATATGTTTATAAAAATAAATATAATATTTAAAATTTACATTAAAAACTGATATAAAAAGAAAAATATAATTGAAATTATTAAAAGTACTTTTAAGTTAAGAGCATTAAATATAAAAATAATTTTATCAATTGAAAAGTTATTAATAATTTTTTATTTGATCTTAATAATTTTTGTTTTGACAATAACGCTATCCAAATTTTAAATACACTTTATTTCTTTTTTTTTTATCTATAATAAAAGGTTTATATTGCCCATTAAAATATTTTAGTGAAAAAATAATAACTACTAATCATTAAATATGAAAAATACTTCTTATATAACACTAAATTCAATAAATTTAATATCCTTTAATAAATAAGGCAAAATATTTTATTTGTATCTCTGGTTTTTTCTCTTCTCAATTCCAATAGTTTTATATCCCATTTATCTTATTACTTATTTTATTTGTATCCTCCTTTTTTATTTTTTGACATTTATAATTTTATTGTTTTAACTTTTTTAACCATTAAAATTTCAATACTACCCTTGCATTATTAACCATATTACATATTTATCAATATAATATTACAAGTTTGCTATTATTTTTCAAAGTGACAATTATATTTTTTTTTACAAGATTGCCAAAATAATAATCACATTAATTTATTTTCATCTAATTTTTATTTTTTATTTTTATTTATTGTACTTTACCTAAAATGATATAAATCATAGTTATTAAAAGAATGTTCGATGATAAGTTAAGTATAAATTATTTAATTTTACTACTATTATTATTTAATTCTTTTTATTGAATTTTACTTATATATATATATATATATATATATATATATATATATATATATATATATATATATATATATATATATATATATATA
>CATKHJ011028657.1:0-15588 GCA_949750685.1 Vernicia montana
ACCACCAGCCTCTGTCGACCACTGTCAGCGACAGCCGGCGACCACCAAATATATATATATATATATATATATATATATATATATATATATATATATATATATATATATATATATATATATATAATAATAATAATAATAATAATAATAATAAAATTTTAAAAATATGAAATTATTATAAGTTTAAATATATTTATAATTTTATAAATTGAAATTTTTAATATTTTAAAATAATTTTTAATATTGTAACCAAATAATAGAAAATTAATTTTTAAGAAAATATTTTTTAAATATAAATTATTTTATGTGAAATAAACGGAATGTAAATAAATTATTGCATTTTGTTTTTTTACCCATAATATTATTTTGTTTTAATCCACGTGTTAGCTGAGCTTGCAGATATAATTTTGTGTTGCTGTTAATAATCAGGGTAAAGGTTACCCAAAACCATAATTTTGTCTTTTATAGGATATAAATGCATGTCATGGTTTTGGGTAAGGACAATTATGGGGTCTGTTAACTACTTGACTCCTTCTATGGCAGGCTATTTGTTTTGTTTGGAGCCAGCCTACCAGGCCTGGGCTCAATTGTTTAGATTCTTAGTAGTTTCTGGTCTGAACTTTTGTGTTGCTTTTCGTATTCTTCGTTTTGTGGGCTACGTATTGGGTTTTGTAAGAGAACACATACGAATATATTGCCAACAAAATTTCTTGGTTGGTTAGTTTAGTTTTTTTTTTATTGGATTTGAATTTTTTTTTTTGGTATTATTGAAATTTTGTTAGAGGGACTGGATCTTCTGACTTTATTCGTTAACCACTATCTACTTATGTAAATGGCTTATTGGATTTAGAATTAAAACAATAAAGTTTTGATTTGAACTTAACCAATAGTTTGAAAGTAACTTTTTTTTTTTTTTTTTTTTGCCAGAGAGTTTGAAAGTAACTGGACATAGTTAATGTATGACATGTCTAGCCATAAGTCATACTTTGGATCTAATTTAATAAATATTTATAATTTATTGAGAAAAATAATGAAATGAGACTAGATTTATTTAAGAGCATTTACGGAGACAGGGGACCATATACATTTAGATATATAACTTGAGTTATTTTATAAATTTTGAATTTAAAGCCAATAATTCATTTGATTTAATAAAATAGAACAAAGTTCATCCCATTTGATTTAATGAAATAAAACAAAGCCATATCCTGTATAAATTTTAAACTCCTCTTTCTCATTATATTAAACTTATGAAAATAATTTTACAATAAAATTGTCTTTTTTCTTTTGAGCATTCAACAAAATTGTTTGCCTTTTTAACTTCTAAGTCTAAGAGAGAAGAGTCAATATATTAAGATAAAAACTAAGAAAAGAAGAAATTGAGGTAAGACTTAATAGTCTAACAGATACAAAACTCATTTTGTATTTTTTAAAATTTCTTTTTTATAGTATAAATTTGAAATTGAATGTATTCTAAGACTAAGAGGGAAGAGCAAAGACATTAAGACAATAGATAAGAAGAGAAGAAATTGAGGTAAGAATATAAGAGATACAAAATTCATTTTGTAATTTTTTTTCTTCTTATTTTCTGCATAAATTTGAAATTGAAATAATGCTTTGATTTGGAATGAATTAGTGCTTTAATTTAGAATTGAATTAGTGTTTTAAGCCTTGTTATAATGTTATTGAAGTATTTAAGCTTTCAATTCAATTTTAATTAGATTTTTCTTTAATTTTTTTGTCTATTAATAATTTACATGTAAAAAATATGTCTAGACATATTGTTTTACTATACTTATTTTCCATGTGCTTATATAGTTTATTTAAATTTATATGAAAAATTAAACATATAAATACATAATGACATATTAAATCACAAAATTATTTTGGCCTCCTCTAAAAAAAAAATCATGACTCTGTCACTGTTTATGAGCCAAATCTAATTTTGAAAAAAAATAAAAAAATTCAAAATTTAGACATATTCAACTAGCAAGTTTTTTCATAGATTAATGCTCGAAAAATGACCCATCAATAAGTCTAGATGGGATAAGGAAACTCTCAGTTTAATACACAAGTATGAAAAAATTCATTTAACATTTTTATACAATATAAAAGAATATAAAAAAAAAGGGTGTAATATTATTACCTTGGTAGGCATGAAATTAAATTAATGGGGTCAGGAATGGATGGATGAATTAATGCTATATATAGGTGAATTGCCGGGCAAATCTCCTTTGGCAGTGAGCTTACTTCAATTATTATTTTGCAAATGGTGCAGTTATTAATTAATAATGGAGTGGCCAACTGCCAAAGGAGTAATTGCCCAGTAATATGCATCCATACATACAATCTTAATTGGTAAATTGATGAACAGTTTCAAAGCTCCACATGTATATATAATATTACATGATGCTGAGGATACAATTAAGTCTCTAGTGTTTTCCATGCAATTGGCATATTCCAAGCATATCCAAATATCACTATTTCGTAATTAACACAACAGTGTGTATATATATGTGGTCCTCTAGGGATTTCATTCTCAAGCACTAGCTACCTGTATTAGGTTTTCCAATTATACATTTATATCTTACTAGTCCCAAGCTCGTGTTTTGCATAAATTTTAATTATATATTTTTAAAAATATTTTAATATAAATAAATTATTATTATTATTTATTAAATTTAAATATTATCTTATAATCTTTTTTAAATGAAATTAAATATTTCATTAATTGATAAAATAGAATAATATAAAATTATAATATATACCTTAAAATATTGTATTTCCTCAAAAGTAATATGAAAATAAACTAGAAATATAAATAGTGACAGTCACAATTTCGACAGTAAATAATAACTACTTTTCGATTTTTCTAATAATTTTTTTGTGAGTTCGATCTAAATACCAACAAAAGTAAATTCGATGTCAAAAGTAAAATTTATAATTTTGATTGAACTATTGATCAAATAAAAAAAAATTAAGATCCACGATAAAGAGGATATCCCTATTCTATTTTTTTTTCTTGAACATATATCCCTATTCCTTCATCTTCAACTGATACCACAAGTCTATGTATCTGAAGGCATTGGAACATCCCTTACTACCAGTTAGGGGATATAAATTTTAAAAGTTGAATGAGTATGCTGCAATGGAACATCTACCTTTGAAACCACAACTTGGCAGATCAAGAGTTAAAAGAATTAGAAAAATGTGGGAGACAAGGCAAAGAGCTAGATATGGCAAACTCACAAGAAAGGGTACAAGAAAAGGTAGTACTATGACTTGAAGTATTTGCAAATAAACTGGTCACAACAAGATTTACCCATATAATCACAACCCAGCAAGAAAGAAAGGAATCTTTAAATGAATATATACTATATCAAATTAACATTAATATTATAGATATATATATATATATATTGGTAAATTTGATTTCCACTAAAATTCAAACTCGATACCTTTTAATTTTGAAAATGATTTCAGTTTCACTAAACTAAAAACTCATTAGTAATAATATATATATTTTGGATGACGCAGCGAGGAAGTGAGGGAAACAAGGTTATAATATGTCTACGCCTTAAATAACCTTGAGTTTATAAGAAAAATAATTTCTAGAGTCCACTAGGAATAAAAGAGATTGAATTTTTATTGATAATGAGAGATATACTCAACTATTACATAATATGCCTATTTATAAGGTAAGAAACCCTAAATAAGAAATAATAAAATTACTAAATAAGATACTTAAATATTCTAAAATTACTTAAAAAATAAGAAAACAAATTTAAAATTAATCAAAAATTACAATTATTATAATTATTAAAATAATTATAAAAATATATGAAAATCACCGCATCATACTCTCCACTTTAAGAAAACTCGACCTCGAGTTTATAGTTTGAAATTGAAATCTTTCATGCCAAACAAATAGATACTTGGAATATACTAGTGTTTTCACAGGGTAACATCCAAATAATAATTTTATTTGAAGGTTCAATTGATATGAAATAAAATTGAAATTATTAATCCCAATCAAATCAATATTTTGAAACTCAATGGAATCATATGACACATGAGTTATGAGATCACTTTGAAATTTAATGAATTGATTACTGAAATTTTCACTATTGCTTCTTTCTATATTCTCTTCAATTGTATATATTTTAAAAATCTCAATCCCTTTTTCAGCACCTTTAATTGCTTCAACCTCAATCTCTATTTTTTCTTTTTTAATAATTGCTTCAACTTGTGGATCTTGTATATTTTCTTTGATTTCAAATTCTTAAATATCATTAATTTCACATGTTTCCACCTTAATCGGCATATATTTGGCAGCTGAATTTTCTTGTATATGGTTAATATATAAACTCACAAGTTCATTTTCTCCATAGCTAAAAGTTTCACTTTTAATGGGCTGAATTTCATCATAACCATTTTGATAAATTTCACTACTGCAATAAGTAAATTTTTTTCCACAAATATTTATAGGATTAATATAAGAATACTTTTTCAATTTCTCATAATACCTATTTAATTTTTTATTTAAATCATAAAACACATAACAATCATGATAAAATTCATCCACTAATAATTCTTTTATTTTTGTTCATGAACGAATTTTATCATAAGTTTTTTTGATAATCAACCCACCATTCCAAAGCATCTTTTATTAATTTTCGAGAAGCAAGTTTAACCTTTTCCACCCCATGAATATCATGATAATCAAAATAAACCTCCAAATCAAATAATCACTTCACAAAATTTTTTTCATAAAAATCACCATCAAAATAAAAAATACCTCTAAAATTAGGAACGCCTATATGAATAAATTGACTGTGAGCTACATCATCTCCAGTGCATGATCTACCATATTCTCGATCCCGAAAATAAAAAATTATTTTCTAAACCAGAAATACGTCGACTGCGAGCTATATTGTCTCGAGTGTTATTTCTTCCATATTCTGAATTTCGAAAATTTACTCTTGAAAAATTCTGCCCTTTGCGATCACCGTCAGTGAAGAGGTTATTTCGAATTCCGTAGATTGTCATTGAGGAGATAAGTCTTAGCCTACTCTGATACCACCTGACGCAGCGAGGAAGCGAGGAAAATAAGGTTAGAACACATCTACGCCTTAAACAACCTTGAGTCTACAAGAAAAATAATTTTTGGAGTTCACCAGGAATAAAAGAGACTAATTTTTTTATTGATAATGAGAGATATACTCAACTATTACATAGTATGCTTATTTATAAGGTAAGAAACCCTAAATAAGAAACAATAAAATTACTAAATAGAACACCTAAATATTCTAGAATTACTTGAAAAATAAAAAATAAATCTAAAATTAATAAAAAAATTACAATTATTAAAATAATTATAAAAATGTATGAGAATCACCGCATCACTTTTAAATAATGTAATTTAACTTATAATATAGTAATGAAGTATTTACTTTGTACTTGGCAAAAAAAAGAAGTATTTACTTTGTAATGCAAAATCTCAGAAATTTAAACTCTTGCAACCAATCCCTTTAAGCATTTCTGATGTGTGCCAAAACCTGTTGAATAATGAAACCAAAAAAAGCACACACACACACGTTATTAATTGTCGCGGATAAAGAGATTAATTAATTAATTAAGCATATGATATTATAGAAATGGCAGGGCAATTCTCCTTTGGCAAAACAGAATTTGTAGTATGCATGCATTTGCATGGTCTGTTTTGCCAAGGGAGATTTGCCTGGCATTCCTCAATCATGGAGGAATAGTAGTAATATTTTGCTCGAGTTCAACAGTAACTTGAAACCCATAAAACTTATATATGCAACAGGATTCGCACCGGAATTGGGATATGCTTATGAGAAGGAAGGAATAGGGATATGCCAGTACAATTCCCTGTTGAAAAGTTCTACATATTTATGTATCTTTTTCATTCTCTTTTCATGGTTTCATGGTCCCTACTAGATATATTGTTTCACCATCAACGCCAATTAAGGACCATTCTCTGTCTTTGATTACTTGCCTCTTCTCTGCTTCTAAATTTATATGCCCTTTAATTTTCATTTCGAATATGCTAGAAATTAACATCAAGTCTATGCTCCAATTATGCGGTGATTCTCATATATTTTTATAATTATTTTATTAATTATAATAATTGTAATTTTTAATTAATTTTAGATTTGTTTTCTTATTTTTTAAATAATTCTAGAATATTTAAATGTCCTATTTAGTAATTTTATTGTTTCTTATTTAGAGTTTTTTGCCTTGTAAATAGATATATTATGTAATAGTTGAGTATATCTCTCATTATTAATAAAAATTTATTTTCTTTTATTCCCGGTGAATTTCAGAAATTATTTTCTTTGTGGATTTAAAATTATTTAAAGTGTAGACGTGTTCTAATCTTATTTTCCTCACTTTCTCGCTTCGTCAAAAAGGTAATTGCTTATAAATAAAGAAGTGTCACGTCATTGCAAGAGTTAGAATAGAGCATAGGCTTGATTCTTCCAACTTTCAAGGTGTGTGTGCGTGTATGTATATATATATATATATATATATATATATACTAAGACATAATTGGAGTTGGATGATAATTTTTTTTTTTTTAATTTAAGATAGCTATTGATACTCTCAAACTAATTTATGTATCAATTAAAACTAAATTTTCTTCGGAGGAATCAAATGACACATTTTCATGCTCAGTATGTATATTCATAAATTATCTCTTGGGTGCTTATTCAAAAATCAAACTATAATAAAAAGAAAAGCAAATACTCTTACATACATACCAATTAAGCAAACCTTTGAGATAGATAAGCAATTTATTAAATCCACCAGCTACCATATCAAATTGCCACTTTCCAGAAATTTGAAGCTAAATTGTATTTGGCTAATATACGCTTTGTAATGAATTTTAATTTGTAAGAAAATTAGTAAATGAACTCTCATCGAGGATGAAACCAAGGTCATTTTATTGGGGGTAAAAAATAAACTATTAATATCTAAAAGTATGTATTTATAACTTTTCATTCAAAACTGTAACAAGATAATAATTCAAAATAAAAATTCATTGATACAATAAAAAATAAATCTAATTTAATAAAAATATTAAACAGTAATATTAAAGTGTAAAGTTTAACAGTAATCTTGATAAAAGAAGAAGTGTGTGACAATAGTACAAGGAGAAGGAGAAAAGACTTGAGTTGTGCAGTTGTGTTTGGACTATAGTGAAATTTTAAATTATATTTAAGAGAAATTATAAGATTACACTTAGTTCTTTAGTTTAAATAAAAGATCAATAAAAATAAAACATATTTACTAAATTTATGACGTGGAAACCTTTGTAGAAGGGTTTATAATTTGATTTGAACAGGCAGCAAGCCAAGTAGAAGAAATAGTGGCCCGGGGCAGCTGAAGATTTAGGCATTGCGGGTACTTGATCCAAAGGGAAATGAAGTAAGGACCGACGTCGTCTGTCGGTGATGATCGATATTGTTTTTCAGCCAAATTTCCTCGTTTGGACCTCTAAATGGGCAGTTTTTCTATTTATGAAAACTTTTTTATTTGATTGTAACTTTTGGTAGAAATTTCGGATTTAGGCGCCGTCTGTGACGCTTTTCTTATTTTAATCATTATTTTATTCTGATGTATTATTGCGAATCTGCCATTTATGGCAGTTTTTATGTTCGTTCCCGTGTTTATGATTTCGGATCCCTACTTATATCCCTGCTTTACTTGTTTTAGGGCATCAAATAATATTCAGAAACTTAAACCCTAAATTGGCTTTTGTGCCTTTTTGCTTACGCCACGTTAGGTGGTATCAGAGCCCATGGAGACTGGCGGTGGTCTTCGCGATGGTGTTCAGGAGGCTGAAGCCCCACTCATTGGGGACCAAGCGTTGCAACGATTGGAGCAACGTTTGGAAACACATATAGAGCAACAGATTGATCGAAGATTCCAGCGTTTCGAGGAACGCTTTGAGGCAATAGTAGATCATCTGGATGCTATGGGTATTGATATGAACTGGGGCCGAAATAATGACAGAAGGCCAGGAGTCGAAGCTACTCGTGATAACCCTGTCGAGAGACCTGTCCATTTCCATAGGCGACCGGGTACTGAAGTCGATTCTGAGTCTGATGATGAAGAAGAATTGGCAGGAGATCGATATGACAGATATGGTGGGAATGGAGAACGAGATCGAGATGATGGTTATAGACATCGTTAGGATGACAGGGAAGATAGGGATTTTCGTTTGAAAGTTGATATCCCTAGTTTCAATGGGGGTTTGGGAATAGAAGACTTTCTGGACTGGGTAGCGAAAAGTAATAGGTCCTTTGACTATATGGAAACACCTCTTGATAAGCGGGTCAGATTAGTGGCCTGTCGTTTGAAGAGGGTGCTTCTACATAGTGGGAGAGAACCCAAAACATGAGAATGCGTGAAGGCAAGGGGCGAGTTCGCACTTGGTACAGAATGAAGAGTCTGTTGATGAAAGAATTTCTACCCCCAGATTATGAGCAAATCCTGTTCCAACAATACCAATGTTGCCAGCAAGGCAACTGGTCTATCCAGGAATACACCGTTAAGTTCATAAGGTTGTCCGAAAGGAACAACTTATCAGAGTTAGAAGGGCAGCAGGTTGTCAGGTACTTGGATGGGTTAAAGCCCATGATAAAATACAGGATCGATGTACAAGTGGTGCAGACCCTAACAGAGGCAAAGAATATGGCAATGAAGACAAAATTGATGCAGTAGGAGCGGAGTAGGAGAAATTTTGATAATTACAAGCCTGTTGGTGCCTTTGAGAAGTCCAAAATGGACCTGGATGCTGCTGGACGCAGTGAACGTTATAGCAACAATTGCTATAACAATGATCGAAACCAGGGGGATAAAACTATAGGCAAGCGAGCAGCGAACGAGGGGAAAGAAAGGGAGGCATAGAAAACAGCTAACCCATATGCCAAGCCGGTGGCAGGAAAGTGTTTCAGGTGCAATCAGCCAGGTCATAGATCCAACGAGTGTCCTTAGCGAAAAACTGTGAACATAGCAACCAGAGAAGATGATGAGGAGGAAGAGTATAGTTGTGAACCGGATGGTGAGGGGGATGACTTTGAGGACCAGGAGCTCGAAGGGGCTACCTATGTAGTGCGGAGGATGATGCTCGCACCGAAGCAGGAAAGGGAGTCCCAGCGCCATCAATTGTTTCGTACTCGATACACTATTTTCGGTAAGATATTTGCTGTGGTTATTGATAGTGGGAGTATGGAAAATATCATAGGGAAAAAAAAGTAAAGAAGTTAGGGGTGTCTGTAGAGAAACATTCAAACCCATATACTTTGGGCTGGATTAAATCAGGAGCTGAAAGCATTGAAGTGACTGAAAGATGCAAAATCCCTTTTTTGATTGGGAAATATAAAGATGAGATATATTGTGATGTTGTGGAAATGGATGTGTGTCACTTGCTATTTGGGAGGCCCTGGCAATATGATGTGGATGCACAACATTCGAGGAGGAGCAATCAGTATAGCTTAGTGAAGGATGGGGTGAAATACACACTACTGCCTTTGAAGAAAAAAACAGAGGAGTCGACAGTAAAAAACTTCTTGACTCATACTGGGAACTTTTAGGCAGAAGTCAAAGAGACCAGATTGATTCATGCTTTGACAGTGAAACATGTGTTTGATGGAGAGCCTGAATTGCAAGTGGAGGAGCTTCCTAAAGCTGTGAAACCCTTACTTCTGGAATTTCAGGAGTTAGTGTCGGATGAGGTTCCAGATGGTTTGCCACCTATGAGGGATATCCAACACCATATAGATTTAATGCCTAGGGCCAGCCTACCCAATTTACCACATTACAAAATGAGTCCAAAGGAGAGTGAAATTCTGAAGGAAAAGGTTGAAGAGTTGCTGATGAAGGGGCATATACGTGAGAGTATAAGTCCCTGTGCTGTATCTGCTTTGCTGACTCCTAAGAATGATGGCAGTTGGAGGATGTGTGTGGACAGTAGAGCAATCAATAAGATAACCATGGGCTATAAGTTTCCCATTCCACGGTTAGGTGATATACTGGATCGGTTACACGGGGCCAAATGGTTTACAAAGCTGGATTTGAAGAATGGCTATCATCAAATACGAATTAGGCTTAAAGATGAGTGGAAGACAACTTTCAAAACAAAGGAAGGCTTGTATGAGTGGTTGGTGATGCCTTTCAGTCTCTCAAATGCCCCAAGTACATTTATGTGGCTTATGAATCAGGTATTGAGGCCCTTTAGCAAGTTTGTTGTGGTTTATTTTGATGATATTATGATTTATAGCAAGACTAAAGATGAACACTTGTTGCAATTGAGGGAGGTACTAAAAGCCTTGCAGGAAAATAAATTGTACATTAACCTTAAAAAGTGCAGTTTCCTAACCAACAAACTGCTATTCTTGGGGTATATTGTTAGTACTAATGGTATCCAGGTTAATGAAGCCAAGGTTAAAGCAATTAGAGAGTGGCCAACCCCAAAAATTATCTCGGAGGTTCGGAGTTTCCATGGGCTAGCTACTTTCTATAGGCGCTTTATCAAAAATTTCAGTACCATTGCAGCTCCGAATACTGAGTGCTTGAAGAAGGCAAGTTCCATTGGGGGGAAGGAGCAGAGAACATTTTTTCTATCATGAGAGAAAAATTGTGCACAACCCCAGTTCTAGCTTTGCCGGAATTTGACAAATTGTTTGAAGTTGACTGTGATGCAAGTGGAGTAGGTATAGGAGCAGTCTTATCCTAGGAGCGACGACCTATATGCTACTTTAGTGAGAAGCTTAATGATGCAAGGCAGAAATGGAGTACCTATGACAAGAAATTTTACTCTGTTGTACGTGCTTTAAAGACTTGGGAACATTACCTGATTGCCAAGAAGTTCGTACTATATTCAAATCATGAAGCTCTAAAATATCTGAATAGCAAGAAATGACTCAGCAAAGACATGCATGCCAGGTGGTGTCAATTTTTATAGAAATTTTCCTTCAGGCTACATCACAAGTCAGGGGTGCATAATGTTGTTGCAGATGCACTAAGTCGAAGGCAGGTCTGCTAGTTACTTTGAGCCAGGAAATACTTGGTTTTTAGTAGCTGAAAGATTGTTATGCAGATGATGAAGATTTTAGGCAGACTTGGGAAGATTGTTCTGGTGGTCATTTTGTGTCTGACTTTTACATTTAGGATGGGTATTTAATGCATGGCAACCAACTTTGTCTCCCTCACACTTCATTGCGGGAAAAGGTAATTCGTAATTTACATGGAAGAGGGTTGGCTGCTCATTTGGGGCGAGATAAAACCGTTGCTACAGTCAGGGAACATTTCTACTGGCCACAAATATTAAAAGATGTGTCCAGGTATGTTCAGAGATGTTATGTGTGTCAGACTGCCAAGGGACAGTCTAAAAATACAGGATTATATATGCCTTTGCCAGTCCCTGAGAACATTTGGGAAAATCTGTCTATGAATTTTGTATTGGGCTTACCTTGCACTCAGAGGGGTGCAAATTCTGTCTTTGTTGTTGTTGACAGGTTCTCTAAGATGGCGCACTTCATCTCTTGTCGAAAAACCTTTGATGCTGTAAGCATAGCCATACTGTTCTTCAAAGAAATAGTCCGGTTGCATGGTGTGCCAAAAATCATCACTTCAGACAGGGACAGTAAATTTCTCGGCCATTTTTGGCGAACATTGTGGAAATTGTTCGACTCTGCATTGAATTTCAGAAGCACTGCTCACCCTCAAACAGATGGACAGACAGAAGTAATCAACCGCACCCTTGGGAATCTGATTCGCAGTATTTGTGGGGATAAACCAAAACAGTGGGAAGTGGCATTGCCTCAAGCTGAATTTGCCTATAACAATGCTGTTCATAGTGCTACTGGCAGGTCTCCTTGCTCTGTTATCTACACTAAGGTGCCACAGCATACTCTGGACTTAATTCAACTTCCTAAAGATGCAGAAAAGAGTGTTGCAGTAGCTCATATGGCTCAACAGGTGGTAGAGGTGCATAAGGAAGTCAAGTAGAAATTAGAAGCAGCTAATTAGAAGTATAAGCAAGCTGCTGACAAACATAGAAGGAAGCAGGTTTTTTCTGTAGGAGATCTAGTTATGGTGTTCCTTCGGCGTGAGCGCTTTCCAGTGGATACTTACAGCAAGCTTCAGCCAAGGAAGTATGACCTTTACACTGTTAGCAAGAAGATAAATGACAATGCCTATGTCATTGATCTTCCCAAGAGTATGGGTATTTCAAACACTTTTAATGTGGCAGATCTGTTTCCTTATCATTCCTCTGAGGAACCACTGTACCCTGATCTAGAGACCAACTCGAGGACGAGTTTCTGCCAAGTGGAGGAGACTGACGTGGAGGCCTTTGCAGAAGGGTTTATGATCCGATTGGATAGGCAGCGGGCCAAGTAGAAGAAATAGTGGCCCGAGGCAGCTGGAGATTTGGGCCTTGCGAGTACTTGATCCAAAGGGAAATGAAGTAAGGATCGACGTCGTCCTTTGGTGATGATCGACATCATTTTTCGGCCAAATTTTCTCGTTTGGGCCCCTAAACGGGCAATTTTTCTATTTATGGAAATTTTTTTATTTGATTGTAACTTTTGCTAGAAATTTCGGATTTAGGCGCCGTCTGTGGCACTTTCCTTATTTTAATCATTATTTCATTCTGATTTATTATTGCGAATCTGCCATTTATGGCAATTTCCATATTCGTTTTCGTGTTTAGGGATTCGAGACCCCTACTTATATTTCTGTTTTGCCTATTTTAGGGCATCAAATAATATTCAGAAACTTAAACCCTTAATTGGTTTTACCCTGCGTCAATTTATTACATGGATTGAGAGTATATAAATTAGTTTTTAAAGGCCCGTGATTAATAAAATTTTTTAGTGTTTAATAAACATATAATTTTTTTTTGGTTTGGGCTCCCCATAACTTCGTCCTTGCTCTCGTCCACGATTTTTTTCATATATAGGGTTACGTACTTTACTTAGAAAATACATAGGACTCATCTGATTTTGTTAGAGGTGAATTTTATATTTATGTGAGTAATGATGTATTGTACCAGATACACTCAATAATTTGTCTTTAAATTTTTTTTTTTAATAAGTGTTAAATAATATATATATATATTTTAAAAAAATTAATAGGTGTAAAATTTAGTAAAGATGGCCCTCCAAACATGTTAAATTTTGTACTTATTTATTTTATTTTCATTGAATTATTAAAAGAACTTTCATATAAATATTTTTTTCAACTTTTAATTTTCAATTTAAAAAAATAATAGCACTTAATAACAATTGTTTTATTAATATTTAAAATATAGTTTTAATTTTCACCTCCAAGAATATAATTTTAAATTTGTCCCGTATATAGCTCTGAGAAAACATTATTCAATTGTATGGTAAATCATGAAGATTATGCATGAGGCAGTAAAAATTAGACTTGTTTATAGGCTGGACTTGAATTTAAAAAATATTAAATTTTTTAAAAGTCCGACCTGCTCGATCCACAATTTCTTTCAATAATTGAGGTTCACAGCCGAACCACGAACAACTCAAGTAAAAATTAACTTTGTATTGAATACTAATATATATATATATATATATATATATATATATAAGAGTAGAGACTTGATCTAAGTTCAACATACTCTGTATAATATAAATATTACAACAATGAGTAAATCTGAACAATAAGCAAGTCTCAGATCTCTATCCTTCCAAATGCCATAATTGATGCTTAATTAACTCCCACGGACCAGTTATTTAATTGACCAACTGATCAATTGTTATAGCAATTTATTTAATTTGAAGAATTTTCAGCAAAATTATATAATCTCCCAAAAATTATAGCAGCCAAACAACAAGAAGCAAGGAATATATATTGAAATTGTACTTCAACTTGCAAGTTAATTAATTTAAGCATTCCAAGTGTATTTAATTTTTTCCTTTTTTAGTATGGAAAAGGGGAAATGAAAAGAATGATTAAATTAATACTTATTCCAAGGGATTGTATTAATCGCTTTTGGATGTAAATTTTTTTTTTAAAAAAAATCAGATTGGGATTAATAATAATTAATAAAGAAAGTGGAATATATATATATATATATATATATATATATATATATATATATATCATCTTTGTACAGTATATATTTATATATACTGTACAAAGATGATGACCTAAAAAAGATAGCCTAAAATCTAAAAAAGAAAAGTAGTAAATTAATTAATACCCAGAAGATATAACCATTTGCATAATGATTTATTGTAGGTCGGGCTTAGGTTAACATTTTCCAAAGGCTCGGTTTGTCCAACCCACATTGTTCTTTATAAATTGAAATTCGTGGTTGGATTCATGAATAAGTTTTTTATAGGGTATTTTTACTTTCATTTACATGACATATTTAGTCATAGATATATTTATAGTTTATTATGGTAGCTCTCTCTTTTAACATTTTTAATTAAATTGGTGATAATTTTTTATAGTTTGTAATGAGCATTAAATTAACAAGTATTTGTCTTGGACTGGATCTCAGTTGTTGGGTCTTGATTCAATGGTCCTGTAAAAGAAAACAGAGTCAAGAGGGTCAGGCTGATTGCCTGGTGAAGTGCCTTCGACGTTCAAGTTAATTCTAGTTCTATATTTTTTAGAAGAAATGAGATAAGAGAAAATGTAAAATTCAATCTGACCTCTTTTGTGATTCTCCTCTTTTCTTTTATAGGTCCCTAGCCCTTTAGGTTAAAGGGTAAATGGGAAAAAGATAAGATACCTTTTGATTGATGGAGTCGGTGTTTAGGCTCTGAAAGATAAGATTTGCATATATTCTTATCCTTATCAGATGGCAGGTAGTCGGTGTAGGTATAGGCGTGGATACGCCGCATAAGTATGACTTTCTTCTGATAAAAGTAATGTGAAGTAAGTGTTTTGTGACCTCAGCTTTCATTATGAAACTTGCTAAACAAGCTGCTTTTATTACAAGGAGAGCGAAAATCCTTGGTGAAGGACGAAGTGATATCTTCGTCTTTAATGTAATAGAGAGTGACCTTTTGGGCTCTTTCCTATTAGGTCTTTGTATCAGTCTTTATCTTCTCATATTCGGCATTAATATTGCATCATAGTGAGCCTTATAATTAATTTAGGCCCACCATATTGTTGGCCATTTTTATGAGGAAATTACATCCTTCACGGTTTTTTTTGTAAAAATATCAATTGTACGGTGTTTTTTTTTTCTAACTTTCAAACGGTTCACACTTTTCTTTTTAATGTTTTCTCTTTCTCTTTCTTTCATTTTAACGTTGACCGTGCCTTTTTAAAGAATAAATTTCAGTTTTGATTTTTTGTGCTCATTAAAAGCAAGCCATCTTATCAATCTTTTCATTAACGGTACCTTTGCTTTCCTCTTTGTATGTATATTTTTATTATAGTAGTCAAAGCAAATTTTTTGTTTAAAGCAGATTTTTGTAGCTAACTTTAATTGAAGTTTACAAATTGCTTAGACATGTAGAGTTACTAATTTATCAGTTCTAATAAACATCTAATTATTACTATTTTACATTATTATAT
>CATKHJ011028706.1:0-28720 GCA_949750685.1 Vernicia montana
TTTATTATAATAAATTTTATATATATATATATATATATATATATATATATATTAAAATTATTATATATACTATAATATATTGTATATATATATATAATATTTACATAAATAAATTAAAATATATATATATATATATTAAAATTTCAGTCGGTTCGGTTCAAACCAAAATTTTTTAATAAAAACCGAACCGAAATTTAATTCGATTTTCTATTTTAAAAACTGAACCGAACCGAAATACTCAAAAAACCAAACCAAACCAATCAGTTTGATTTAATTTTTCAATTTCGATTCGGTTTTGCTCACCCCTACTTATTTAGTATTTTGACAAGGAAAAATCAAGAACAAATGGACGGAAATTGATGTATAAGAGATGGGTTTTGATGATTATTGTTAGTGGAAAACAGGTGTTAGCAATTAATTGGTGTTAAGTGGTTTAAGTAAACCACATTCAGCTACCTATATATATATATATATATATATTTTACCTTTATTATTTTTATTATTGTCATCATTATCTTCATTTCTTTGTTTCATCTTCTTTTCTTTCAACCCCTTTCCACGGATTGCCATTAATTGGCAAATTCCAATTGACTTCCTTGCTTCTTCTTTTTCCTTCAATTAAGTACTTATTCTTTTCAATTAAGTCCTAACTTTACAACTTATCTAATTACAATATTCCAATGCCAATAAAACTTATATCCTTATTTAATTAGCTATCAACACTCACCTAATGACCATATTCACATATCCAATTATATTTATTTATTTCAATTCTTTATTTTAATTTCAGGATAAACCTTATGAAATTAGAGTTTCGGTTTCTAATTGAGATTTTAATCTGCTGGGGTGTTATAGTCGTTTTGAATTTGACAATCCGAATACTAATTTACATTCAAAAATCATGTAAATAAATTCATTTAATTTCTTTAAATCAAATTATATTGAAATAAAAATCACATAAATAATTTAAACTCTATACTTGAATAAAATAGATATTTCACAACTTCATTTTCATTTATAAAATAAATTTAGTTCAGTTCTCAATTTAAAAGCAATACAAAACTCATATAATTAAATTCATAAAATTTCATAATATAAAATTCAACTCAATAAATTCGTGGAAATTCAAATAAATTTCAAATTAATCAATTAACACCAAGAACATAAATACAATTCATATATATACATTTCTAGAAATATATATACGATCTGAAATTCAAACATCATAGTGAAATTCAAGGGTTTTGGACTAACCCATGCAATATCCGATCGAACGAGGATTAGAAAACATGTCAGAAAGTCACAACGAAGCTGCTAGACTGGACCCATGCGTTGCCGCCATGCGCCACTATTGTCGGTGGCTCTGGAAGTCTGTGATTATACCAGCTTGTTCGTCTCAACGCCAGGAGTTCAAAAATGTACACCACTCTCCGCCACTCGCCGTCATTTCATCGAAAAACGCCTCGAAAGTTTCAGTCACCATGGTTTTCGATCTCCGTCTCCAGTCATCGATGGGTGGCGAGGTGGGTACCAAAATGAAGCTGGGGATGAGAGGGTTCCATAGGTATCAATATCGATAGAAAGGGGCTCAAGAATAGCCGTAAACGTCGTCAGAAGCTCTCGGTGCTGGAGTTGCTTCTCTCCTCGCGTGCACTGCTGTCGATCGCCTCTTCCTGTCGTAGTTGCTTCACCTGGGGTCTTCGAATATCGAGCTTCATGATGGTGCCGGTGATGCAGCTCACCGTCGTCCGAAGACAGGAGAATTGAACTGCAGCCTTTGTCTCTCTCTTTCTCTCTAATTCTATTGCTTACAACCCGACATCCCATCCTTATTTCTGATTGGTCTTCTCTAGACCAATCAGAAGCAAGGCACACTTAAGTAAAAACATTTGTTTTTGATAATAATAATAACTTTAAACTTTAAATACATAAATTAAAATCAATATTTTCTTAAATTTTGAAAATAATTCTTTAATAAACTATAATAAATCAAAACATAAATAATTATTTTCATAAAATATATATATATATTTTTTTCATGAAATATCGATATACAAAATTTTTCATTACTTTTAAACATATATACATACATTTTCTTTTATTATAATCAAAAGTCTAAAATGAAAATTTTCATAAATATTTCAGGTATCATATATATTACTTTTAAATATATATAAAATAAAAATATAATTAAATAATATATTTTCTTATAAAATAAGAATTTTTAAAATTAATAAAAATTCAGATCATTACAGATTGGCATTGAGTTTTTTTTTTTTAGAAATTGTTTGGCATTGAGTTTAAACCTGCTTTTTAAAATTGAGTTTTGATTTTCTGTTTATTTTTTAAAAAAAAATTATTACTTTTAGTAAACCATGATTTAGAAAAGTTAAAAAATATAGTTTTTTAAAATCATAATTTGCTCTAACCGTCTCTCATTCTCATTTTCTCTCTAATTTTCACTTAAGTTTTATTTCTTGAACCACCGCTGATCAAAAGAGAAGATCGGCGGTGGTTCTGACATCTTCTATTAGATTTAATATGGATAGTTTCATCACTGCTGTTGTTATCACATCCATTACCGGCTTTACACATTCTTTCTCTACTTACGCGTCCCTCTCTACCGTTGTTCGACGCTCATTCTACTCGATCTCGTTATCTGCATCCTTGCTTCCGTTGTCGCCTTCCTATCTTCGTTTTTACTATATGTTTGTAGATGAGTTTGTGCTTATTGCTGCTAGGGTGATACTTTTCATTTTATTATTTTGTATTAAATTGTATTTTATTTTTTATGTTATTTTGTCTTTTCTTATTAGAAGTTTTGTTATGTCTTCCCTTATTGGAAGTTTTGTTATGTCTTTTCTTGTTGGAAGTTTTTTTTTTTTTTTTTTTTTTTGAGTTTGGTGGTATATTTGTGCACTATTGCGTTTCAGATGCTCGCAAATAGGACAGTAGTCTGTCACATTGTTTCACTATTACAGTCATAATTTTTCAAAACCAACTATATGGTAGTTGGATGTTCTGTTGAACATTTGCGATCTGTGTATCAGTTTGCTCTTATTATGATAGTTGATTATATGTCATGTTATTTTCTATTAAAATTTGTATTCAGCTACTGACGATTAATGAAATTTAAATTTATTTTTTAAAAAAATCATAATTTGCTAAACTCTAAATTCTCCAAACACACTTTGTCAAAAACTATCTAACCACAATATCAAACCGATAATTAGTCTAACAGTAAATGCATTTACACCTGGGTAATAGACTCAAATTTGACTTCTACTCTTCCAATATTAAAAAAAAGAAAAGAAAAGAAAGTTTCTTTCTCTAAAATCCTAAAAAAAATTGTAAAAAATTATATTGTAAAAAAAAATAAACTGTTCTTGATATGGAATTGCAATGTGCTTGGTTGTGTGATTTGTCAATACGTGTAGGGATGGAAATGCGTTAGGTATGGGCAAGGTCCCGACCCCTCCACAATCAGGGGCGGAACTACTCAATAGCGTGTGGCCAAACTTTGCAAAATTATGTTTTATATCTATAGTTTTTAGTACATTTTTTTCAAAATATATATATATAATGATCCCTCCAAACTTTTTAAATTTGTATTTCTCAGATATATATTCATGTATTTTTCTTTTATTGATTCTCAAATTTTTTTTCAAATTCTATTAGTTATTCATAATTAGTCGTTTACCTGCGCGTTATACGGCTGTTGTTATTATTTTGATTATAAATAATAATGTAAAATGAATTTATAGAAAAAATATAATAAAATTCTTAATATTTTATAATTATTTGTCACATTTTAGAAAATAATAATAATTTAAAATATTTTTAAGTGTCGTCCTTAATAAAATTTTAAGATTTTATTAATGCAATAAACATAAAAATTAGTTTAAAAATATTTATTAATTGATTTATTAATTATATATAAAATTAATACTGCTACAAATATAATTGATATGCTATTTTTTAGGATTAGGAATCATTGTATAATTAGGAAACTAACTTATTAGTTAATATAATATTAGAAATATAATTAAAATGCTATTTTATAGGATTAGAATCATTATTTAATTAGGAAAATAACTTATTAGTTAATATATTAATTATACAATAAAAATAAAAATTATACATCAACATAATATTTATGTGTCAAAAATAAATACACATCAAAAAAAATTATATATCAAAAATAAGTACACATGTCAAAAAAAATTTATGTCTTGATTTATTAATTAAATATAATTAATATTAAAACTATAATTAATATGCTATTTTTTAGGATTAGAAATCATTGTATAATTAGGAAACTAATTTATTAATTAATATAATATTAAAAATATAATTAAAATGTTATTTTCTAGAATTAGAATCAATGTTTAATTAGGAAAGTAACTTACTAATTAATAAATTAATTATATAATAAACATAAAAATTATACATAAGCATAATGTCTATGTATCAAAAATAAGTACACATATAAAAAAAAAAATTATGTCTTAGCGTTTATATATATATATAGATATTATCTATATATTTTTAAAATTATAATTATAACATTCTTAAATTTAAAAATTGCCTATATGTTTCATATCTATTTTTATAACTAATAATACAAAGATATACATATTTTTTTTTTTTTTTTTGAGAGTAATACAAAGATATACATATCATCCCATAATTTTTTTTTTTTCATGTTTATTTTGATCCATATAATTTTTAAAGCCCAATCCCGCTGACGCCTACAATGATCAAAAATCCAAATTTTGTAATGTGGACTAAAATATACTTTTATACTTAGAAACAACGGCAAATTTCGAAACCCATTAAAAATTGATAGCTTTCCTCATAGAAAATCTTAGGTGGACCTAATTCACCACACCTAAAAATTTCTCCCTCCCTCCCATCAAATTGCCTAAAACACTATTTGGCAAAAAAAAAAAAAAAAAATTGCCTAAAACACTCATGATGGTGAATTACATTAAGATGATTTAGGGTTGAACATTAAGATTGTCTTGTGAATAACTTTGTGCTTATTTGTCTGTATTATTATTTGAATTTTTATAAATTTATTTTTGTTTGAAAAAGTATTATATGCTCTTGATTTGTATTTTAATAGATATGTAATATCTTCAATTTCAATGATATATATATATATATATATATATATATATATATATATATATATATATATATATATATATATATATATCATTTTCGTTGAAAAAAAAAATGTCTAAATTAGGCAGATTGATTTTGGTGGGCACTACTTGGCAGTTCCTCTCTTTATTTTCCACCTAATTTTCCTCCAAAGTCCAAATAAACACTTGTTTTTTTTTTTTTTTTTGCCCAAAGAAGAAGTTAGCTGTTATATTAAAAGGCTATAAGCCCAAAAAAGTACAAGATAATAAAAGTGCAACAGGGAAGACTAATACAAGGGATTACCACTGGACCTAAAGTCCAAGAAAATATACCCATTAAAGGGTTTTTAACTATGGGCGTAAAGCCCAACAAATAAATGGCCCAAGGGCCAAGGAATTGACAGTAATACCCTTAAGCCTCTCCTGCACTGCCAAATCCAACTACCCAAATGACAAAACCTAGCTCCGCCGCCCTGGATGAACCAGCTGCCGATTGTCGAAGAAGATAGCAGGCCAAAGCAAAGCAACAGAGGAAAGAATATAGATCTCCCCGGAAGACCATGTACTTTCGGCGCTTTAAACCTAGCCACCACCCAAGATTTGGATCTAACACACTCACCCAGCCACTTTGCCTCCAAATCAGCCATGGCCGGCAAATGGTGACTTCAAAAACGAGAGTAGTTACACAGATGGAACAAATACTCAAGCCATCTGCACCACTCTCGCCAGCTAACTCTTCCCCTTCCCCTCGACTTTCGACCTTTCGCAGACAACAAAAGAACAGGAGAAGGAAAGGCCGGACTTGACCGGAGATCTAGACGGTAATACCATCGAGAGACAGAATCACAAACTGATCAACAAAATCCCAGCAAGGGGAAAGCAACAAAAACCAGAAAATGGCCTTATTTATGGATAAAAGGAAAAAAAAAACAGGCATAAATCATAGTTAAAAGGGGTTCCCCTCAGGTAGCCGTAGCCGCCGGAGGGAACCCAGTTAAAAACCAGATCGGCGAAGGCAAGAAAAGAAAAACTCTCAGCACTATATATATATTTAAAAATTATTATTTTTTAGGAAGGAGATGATTGTTCTTCTTCTTAAGAGATAAGGTATTTTCCAAATAAACACTTGTTAATCTCATTTAAACACACACCAAAAATACAGCAACTGTTTATATATATATATATATATATATATATATATATATATATATATATATATATATATATATATACAAAAGTATTATATACAATATAAATATCAATAAATATTATAAATCTAATTTAGCCAGAAAATAAATTCAACCAAATTCAATATTTGCATAAAACAAACTCAAACTAATAATTTGGGCTAAGAGAAAGAGGGAAAAAGATGTAATCAAACCTAAATAAATATATAATCTTTGGTATAATTTTTTTACATCCTTAATCTACATCATTAGAATTTGTTCATTTAATAAGTGACAATGTAATCAAATGTATTTTATTTAAAATATAATTAATATTAAAAATACAATTAATTATATTATATATATTATATTTCTTAATTCTAAAAGTCGTTCGCATTTAATTCGTCAAATTTGATGATTATAAAAAATCTATAATTCTATGATACATTAAAAAAAATAAAAAATAAAAAAAAATTCAAAAAGGGTATTATCTACACGACAAATTTTCCCTCACCAGAAGCATGAATTACGGATAGATTTTTAAAATACAAGCAAAAGCAAACAAAGATATTTTAATTAATTAATTGATTTGCGTTAACAAATTGTCAATGAGATTTCAATTACGGGTCAATTGACTAAGCCACAAGATTTCAATTTTTTTTTTTTAAAAAAAATCATGAAAAAAATTTTACAGTAATATTATTATTATTATTATTTTTTCTCTCATTTTTATTATCAATTTGTTAAATACTATTACAAAAACATTACTAAATTCACACCAGAAAAAGAGAAAAATTACACTTTGTTTTTCACAGGCTTAAACGATGTTAAATTCTTGAAATTCTCCCATGTCTTTTCCCAAACCACCGCCTCATACTTTTTGTTATAACCTTTCTCTTTCACCTCCAAAATTAGCCGATAATTTATTCCGGCGACGACCTGAGTTTCGCCAGAAACCACGCTGTCCAGCTTCAAATCGCTCTTTGATCTCTTATTATACTCGCCCACGGCATACTCTGCGATCTCGACCACGTGTTTCTCTTTCACATTTGTAATCGGGCTCCATCCTCCGACCAGCGCCTCGGTGGCGCTGGCCACTAGGAACAGAAGGCAGATGAGAAGACAATATCCTTTCATTTGTAACCGTTGATTTTTCTAGATTCAGCTTTTGATATATGGAAATTACAGAGCGAGAGAGAGGGGTATTTATAGAATGGGGGATAAAGATTTTTTGCCCTTAGGATTTGTGGAAAATTACAGGTGGCAGTGGTACGGACGCGGCGAAAACATTTTGGCCCACTGAATTGAGTTAATAATAATAAGATTGGGTTCCGCGTGGACAGTGCATGTGAGTGACTAGTTGCAAATTGAATTGTATCCCATTATTGGAGATTTGGCTTCTAATTTTAGGTAAGTGTAATAACTAATAAGGCAATTAGGAAGATAAGGAGTTTTTCTATTTTTTAAACAAATAATGGTTTTTCTGTTTAATTTTTTCACTTTTTTTTTTTTTTTAAATATAGTTGATTATATAAATAAAAAGACTATGTTACCTTTAAATTAATTATTTTCACTAAATATATTTTTATTTATTCTCAAAAATAAGACATTTATAAATAAGAATAAAATTGATAAAAAGTAATAAATCTTTCTAAATAATAGCAAAATGTCAAATATTTAAAAACAAAATTTTTCTTCTGAAAAGCCACATAATATAGAATAGAGGGAGTATTATTTTTTCATTAAGTTAATAACATACAGTGGAGTGTGCAAATCAAGATATAGTCTAATGATAAATACATATATAATCTGAGTAATAAATTTAGATTTAATTATCCCTTCATATATTCAAAAAACAATATAGTGTATTAAAAATTTTTGGAGTGTATATAATTATTCCTTAATAAAAAAATTATTAAATATTAAAATTAATTAATTAAATTAATGAGATGAATAGTATAAATTAAGCAATTTTTGACAGGATCTATTTTTTATCCTTCTTATTTCACCTCAATAACATAATTAACCTAAATCATAATTCCCATTAGAATATGACACATTCAAATGCAGCTTTTGATAATCTTTTTAATTCAACTCTTAACTAGGTAAATAATAATAGTTATATAAGGTATAACTTATCATTTGGCGTATGATGACAATGAGAAGGGTATTGCAATACTTTATACATGTATAGCAATATATACTGGAACCGAAACATTGAAATACTTTGTTATTAGGCTGCCATTTTTTATATAAATTAAATTATAATTTATTTTTTTATAATTAATTTGAATGAAAATATTCATTTCATTCTTATAAATTTAATTTTATAAAATTTAATATTTGTATATTTAAATTAAATTGTATCATTCATAAATAAATTTATATTTCAAATTTATTTATATATAGAATTAAATTTTTTTACTTTAGTTCAAATTGAATTGAATTTTATAATTATTTTCTTTTGATGCATTGAAATTTTTTAAAGAAATTACCATCACTTACCCAATCTCCAAGATTTGGATGTATCTACTCTTTTTTCAAGGAAATTTCACATGGATGTTACACATTTGGTTGGTTCCTTTTAACGGTTGTATTATTGATGCTTTCTTTCTTTTTTCAAGCTTTGTATCATATGGATGTAATGGAAATATGAGGATTATTTATGTTGGGTTTTAGCCTAATGTTTGTATTATCATTCCAATACTCTTCTCAAAAGTTTTACAAAGGAAAATATTTTTATTTTTTATTTTTTTATTAATTTGATTTCGATTAAGACTCGAATGGAGAAAATTGGTTCTTAACAAAATTTGTTGATACAGCTGTTAATTTTTTAGTTCTCAACAGCAGTATCAAATCCGTTTGATTCTTTTTTTTAGTGATAGTTATTAGCTGTTAAGTAATCAAACAGTTGTTTAAAAATTTTCAATTTAAAGTTTTTTTAAAACAATAAATACTTATTTAAATAAAAAAAATAAATTATTCTATTAAAAATAATACTTAAATAAAAAATAAATATTTATATTTATCCTTAATCTTAAGGATAATAACTAATAATAATTTTATTAGCAATTAACAATTCAGTAAGGGCAAACCACTGCTATGAATAGGTAAACCAAACGGTACCAAAGGTTTTTTTTTCCATTATTTAATTTCCTCTTTCATTTTCTTACCAAACAAAGTGTTAATATTGGATCTCATATACAAAGGTCCTCTATTACTTTTTCTTTTTCCTGGAAAAAAGAAACATAATGATAAATTAAAAGTAAACCACAGGCAAATAATTTGCGCTTTATTCTAATTTTATCACTTGAAAATAAACAAAGTGAAAAATTACAGTTTCACTCTTTACTTACGCAGGCTTAAAGGATCTTAGATTCTTAATATTTTGCTGTGGCTTCTCGAAAATCACTGCTACATACTTCATGTTCTGATCTCTGTTGTCTTTAACCACCAAAATAAGCCGATAATTTATTCCATTGACAACCTGAGTTTCACCTTTCACGACGCTGCCCAGACTCAAATTGCCATTTGATCTCTTATTATACTCGCTCACTGCAAATTTTGCAATCTCTATCACATGCGAGTCTCTCAAATCCTTTATAGGCGTCCAACCGCCCAATCCGCCCAATGTCGCCGCCTTAGCAGTGGCACCAACCACGATCAAGAAGAGGCAAAGAAGAAGCCAGTTTCCTCTCATTTGTAACGGTTATTATTTATTTATTTATTTATTTTCCCCAATTGCCGATTTGAGATTTGATGAGTGTAGAGACATAAATGAGGGGCATTTAATTATTTATATTAGGCCAGTTGTTGCTTATTGTGTATTTTGGGGATAAGATTTTAGCCCTTGAAATTTGTGAAAAAATTATGAGTGGGCCTCGACATGGCCATACAAAAGTTTTTTTTTTTTTTTTCGCCAAAGAACCATACATAAGTACAGATGACCATTCTTAACAATTTTCTAAACTTTTATATTTATTTAAAAATTTAAAATTTCATAATTTAAATAAAATTTAAATTATATTTTTTTGAAATAACTTGATATACCTCTGAAATATAACCTACTAATTATTTAATATTTAAAAATTATGCATTAAATTCTCATTCTAAATTCCAATTTGATACAAAATTTAATCCATTACTTGTACTAAAATTCCATTGATCAATAGCTAAGGACGTTCATTATTCAGTTCAAACCAGAAAATCAAACAGAATCAAATAAAATTACATAATTTGATTTAATATAGAAGTTAAAACAATTAAAACTAGTAATATATCTGTTTTTGCACCATAACGTCGTCATTCTAATCAGTACCAGGGTCTCCTGCCAAAACCACACTTGCAAGTTTCCCTACAGACGGCTCACCCATGCTTTCGCAGGCACGACCTCTGACTCCGCATTATAATTGAACTTTAAGACACTCGGGTCTAAGCTAAAAATGTCTCCAATATTACAACCATGTACAATCCAACCATCACATACAAGATTTGTTAAGTTCGTTTTGAGTCGTCATTTCAGAGTTTATAGGCGATGACTGATTACACCAATTAAGCCAAAGCTCATTCGCCATTTGATGAAACAATACATGCTACTAAAAACAAAATGGGCGAATTTACACGATGCTTAGATATTAAATCACAACCTAACCGTTAAAATCAAGCAAGTCGCTGCAAGCAACTCATTTCCAGGAAAGTATGGCTCTTTAGACAGAATTATTTGGGCTACCAAGTGCTTTTTTTTTTTTGGACCCTACAAAGAAACCTTCAGCCATCAGTAGTTCATAACTACCTTGACCAAGAATTAACTCAAATGAGGTGAAAACAGGAACCTATTTAGGCAAATCTATTCCCCTCAACCTTCCCACCTATCTCATCTCAATTATTCGTATATGCAGTTTAAAGCAGAGTAATAAATAAGAGGCTAAAAACTTTAAATTTTTATTCCTTTGACGCCAGAAAATGAGAAAAAAAAGAGTGAACAAAGGATGATTGAACCCAAAACTAAGAGGCATTCATTAGCATGCCACTAACCACTTGCTATGCAGGGAGCTTAAAGTACAGGATAATGACATACACTAAGCCGGTGGGCATTTCTATCAGCAAAGGAAAATAAAAAGATTGAATAAGGCATAACATAACTTTTCTATGAGACAAAGGTGGCATGATACAAAGCAGATCATAGCAAGGATCCCGCTATGAGATACCTGGAAAATAACACATGGACCATGATCTGCCATTCTTACAATTACTTAATTCCTTTCATTTCTTCCAGTCATTGTCTTGAGCATCTCTAGACCTGCCCCAAAATGAACAAAGATTATTGTAAAAATAATCATAACTTCACAGAAATCAAATGCATGTTATGTGTGCGAGTGAGAGAGAGGAGCGCTTCAACTCTCCATACAAGCACAAGAAACCATGAAAGACATGGCATTTAAACATGGAGTAATCAAAATTAGATCCCGGCCTTAAACATTCTGGAGTAAGTGGAATGATGACTGGACCAAACAATGCAAAGCACCTTTATTTATTTCTCTTTTTATTGGGGCCTATTTGAGAGCCATATATAACCTCGACTTTTCAACTTAAATCTTATGTAAGAGAAAAGATTGCTAGGTACTACAAACTCAAACAGAAACTCTCAAGTTCTTTTTTCCGTCGAGGGATAAATGTTGCACAGAGTTTCCAGTGAACAGTGACTCAATGAGAATTACAAGCAAAGGTCAAACAGTCTTCTCTCAATTCTTCAACAAATTTAGTAATTAAAGCTATATACGTAGGTCAAAAATTAGTTGGATGTTCTCCCATCCCCAACAGCGAGCATGCAGTTTAGTGATAAAAAACCATTAGTGAGGAATATATTACTTTACTTCAAACAACTGTATTTCATATGCAATTACAAGGCTGTATCCCATTTTATAGTATTGTCAACTTCTGAACATTGTAACAAAAACCCTTGGAAGATGGCCATCTGGGCCTACTTCAGATGGGTAGGGACGAGGAGGATGGAGATCCTCAGTAGCCTACTATCCCCCTCTTGAAGCAGGAAAAAATAAAACTTGAAAGATATTTTAACCAAAGTTGCAAGACAGTTTTGGAATGCATCCAGTTTTGAAAAGCTTTTGTCTTCCTTCTGCCATTCTTAAGTGGAACTGAGCAAAGGTTTTTGGTTTTGACTTTAGTCACCAATGCTCCTCCATTTGGCTTTTGCCTGACCAGACTAGGAATGGCAACAGGCCGGGGAACATTCCCCGTACCCATCCCTGTGAGAATTCCCATTCCCCATTTGATTTATTTGTTTCCTCCTTTTTCAGTGTAATATGCTTTTCAATTTTAACTATATTATATTACAAATAATATATCAATGTATCACACACACACACACACACAAAACGGTATTAGTTGCATAATTCCAAAAATAAATACATACATATGTATGCTAATATATATACCTATTAAACTCATAAATCTGAATAGAAAATGCACAAAATATTTTCAGGTCCCCAGGGAGATGGAGGTGAGAAGCACACTCCCCACAACCCAACTCCATGGGGGATAAGAAGCAGGGATTCCCTGCTCTGTTCGGGGTGGATCCTCGCCCCAGTGCCATCCCTTGACCAGACCAAAAGGATTCGAGTCACGAGTAACTTGGTTAACTCAGGATTGTTTGTATAGAAAAGGTACCAAGTACAAGCATGCTCCACATCATAATACCCACTTTCAAGTTACAAAAGTTTTGACATTCAAATCACATGAATAATAAAATAAATATGAAGGGCAAAAATCTATGGAAAAAGGTAAAAAGGAAGTAAAACTATTGCCTACCCACGATTGTCAACGTCTCGGTCTAGGCTTGCAACGAAATTCGGCTAAAAGTGCTATATGATCAGAGGACCACTCTGGAGAGGGAAGGGCTGTGTCTTTCCTCAAGCTTTCCTCGTCCAAGAGTTCCAACAAGGACTCAACTGTCAAAGAGTCGGCTGAAAGCACAAAGTTATGTTATCAAACTATTGGCATCTACCAATAAATTTGGAAGCAGACTTCAGAAGGCATGGACAATTAGGATAAAACACAGCAGTGGATGCAAAGAGATGCACAAAACAAATAATTCACCTGTGTAAAATATGTAATCTAAGGTTCCAATAAAATCTCTAGTGCAATTTGTAAACAAGGGTTCATTTGTTGTTGGGTCCATTCTCCTTCTCTGCTGATCCAAACCGAGACCAATGCCCAGTCTTGCGAAAGATGAGTAAGCACTAACCTGCAATATGAAGTATGTCACAACCAGTAGAATCCATAGAAAGCCAGCATAAATGTAAACCCCCAACCAACCTACCCCCCAGAACACCCTTACTCTGCCTATCACCTTCCTTTATTATGCATTAACCAAAAGAATTAACCACCACATTTTTCACTTAAAAAAATATTCAGAGAGTAAACCCATTGTACTCAATCTCATGGGCTGGTCATTGTGAAAAGATAATTTACCAGTGGCAGCTGATGTGTAAGCTTGCTGTGAGGACGTAAGATTCCAAGAGGGTCTACCACTAAATCTGGATGCAACGGATCTACCTTTCCCATAGCAAGAAGTGCATGTGGAGCACTACAACAAAGTTGAATAGAATCTTTAATTAAGCAATACACAGATTCTAGTACAGGATAATTTGTCTACTAAATATGCTAAAATTATATAAGAACAGCAGGCAGACCTTCCAGGGACTGAATTGAAATCTCCACATACTAACATTGGAATGTCTGCACTGGCAGCTATTTTCTCCAATCCTTTCAAAAGAGTAAGAACCTAATTTCACCAAATTTAAAAAAAAAAAAAAAAAAAGCACAAAATTAATAATCTTCACCATAGGAATAGACACAGTTTGCATCTAAGGCTGAGGGATGATGAGAACCTGCCAAAGCTTGACATCCTTTAAATCTTGGTGGACATTTACATGTGTATTTGCCTGTATTTGAAAATCAACAAAAAAGTGGGCAAAAGGTAATTAAATAATATCCATGCACGGCAAAAGGAGCAAGAATCATGTGTTGCACTTCATTCAGTACTTATTCATGAGAATAAAAGGTAAAAAGAACACATGCACGAGCAAACACACACCATAATATCTTGAAAGTAGATAAGAATTTAAGAAATAGGCCATAAGAAACCTCAAATAACATCAAACCCGATGCAGGAGCATCCTCAAATAGAGAGACCTTATAGTGTATGACAGAAGCCACACCACACTTCCCATCATAAACCAAAAAAAAAAAAAATAACCCTGAAAAAATCATTGCACTTCAGATATATTATTAGCACATATTCTGATCAGAAAATGTGGGAACAAAGAATGTTGCCCAAAATCGTTTAGAATGGAAACAAAGAACCCATATAGCCGACCCCAATTAATTTTGGGATTAAGACTAAGTTGAGTTGAGTATTCTGATCGGAAAAGGTAAGCCATAGTTAATATGGTCATTGGCCTACTGGTTCCTTGTCTCAAGCCCAAGTGAAGAGCTAAGTAGCAGTGCAGTCCTAGGATCAATCCCAAGAGCAGAAACTCCCTCATGGATAAAGAGAAGTAGAGAACTGATATTCTAGTTAATTTGGTATGAATTAGAGATTGAGGGAGAGGGATAACCCTTATTTTGCAGCCCAAGCCCAAAGGGTATATATACACACATTTTAGCAATTTCAATATATAAATAGGGAAGCATCATGGTCAAGCAGAATATTTAGAACAAGATCACTTACAACACAAAGAAGTTGGCGTTTCCCAGGATTATCAGCTCCTTGATTACTGAATTTGGCTTCCAAAACGACTATTAATGCCACATTATCCTATAAGCAGAAGAGGATTTACATAAGACTGCTAGGGCAACTATCAGCAGAAGAGGATTGACACAACTATTAGGCCAATGTACATTGCAAAATTTTGAGCTTATTTGCAAACTTACCTTGACCAAGCGATTTAAAGCAGTTTTCCTTTGAGCACTTGGAACAACAGCTTCTGTCAAAGACTGAGCAGCTTTATTAAACTCAACCTGCATACAAGTGTATGGCCCCTTAACATATGAAAGAACTGTGTGAAAATATACTCCACATTAAGAACACGTTCAAACCTCATATTTTTTCACATGTGAAAACCTATCTCTACGAAAAAATGTAGCACAACCGTCGATAGTAGGGGTATTTCCACTGTAAACCTGCAATTATAGCATGAATTAATAATATACATAACTGTATATGAATTGCTATGACAATAAAGAACAAGGAGATCTAAAAAACCTCATTGGTTTTTCTCTTATAAAGAGCTTGATAACCATGTTTGTCCAACTCAGGGGCAAAAAACTCCTCATAATGATCGCTTTGAACCTGAAAGCAGATAAAAAAAGAAGCTTAAACTACTGGTAGTTTAAATCAATTAAATCAATTTACTGTCTGAGCTCATTAAATAGCTAAAATTTACACAGTTTTAACAATGCTAGCATTCTTTTCAATTCACAGCATTCCTGGAATAAGTAACCCTTTAAGAGATATTTATACTTTTCACTTTGTTTAACTTCAAAAAACAAAACTACTGGTGTAGTAGCAAAAACACGAAGAGTTAAATGCTCCAAACTTCTCATTCTAAATTTTCTACCATTTTCAAACTTGCTGGCAATGCCCTATTAGTCAATTACATAAATACTAATTTCCTGTTTTACCTCCTGAAGACAAACAATGTCTGCACGATATCCAACTATTTCCCGCAGCAAATTCTGCCGGCGATATGGCCAAGAAAGAGCCCATGAGGGGCAATAACTGTATGACTCACTTGTTGCATACACATCAGATAAAATGTTGTATGAAAGCACAGTGAAAGTTCCTGAGGATGAAATACGGCCATCTGAATCTAAATGCCCCATCATATCAACACCACTGATCGGTATCAAGCGACGTGGAGTAGGGGAGGGAGCAGGAATCACACGGGAAGTTAGAATGGTGTTCGGATGTCCTACAGGTATTTTAGTTTCTGCATCTACTACAACACATTCAAACTTGAGAACATGGCCAATGTCATCAGCTGATGGAGTATATGTTTTAAAACGTCCAACTTCAAACCAAGTTTCACCACCACTCCTTTGTGTAACTGCTGCAGGATATAAAGGTGCAGAACCATTTGTCAAGCTAGCACTTGGTGTAGAACCAGACAAACTAGTGTTAATGACTCCAGATCCAGAGCTATTGAAGCGCCCAAATAACTCTTCCTCCTCATTTCCATTTTCATTCACAGCACTTGCAGCACGGTCATGTAGAACACGGTGATGCTGCCATGCATCAGAGAAGCACTTGGGAGAGCAATGGTAACTTTTGGCAACAGGTATTTTGGCCTTAACACAACCTAGGCACTGCAATGTTGCTTGTTCAGATGGGTGCACACTACATACAGCAACTTTTCTGTCACTTTGTATCCGATACCTGCAAAACAAGCCCATGAATGTATAACTTTACACCATATTAAGAAATATGGACTAAATTCTGAGTTTCAAGCCATTCAGTAATTAAGGCAGATGTCACATGATGCCAAATCAAATAATACATAATGTGTGACAAAAAAATAAATGAATATATAATACTACTTAATCATATGGCAACTTTTCCATCTGAAGGCTGAAATTCAAACTACTTGTGATTAGTGTAAAGATTACACATTATCATCTGAAATGAGGCACAATACCAGACATCAAATGTACATAATTGAACTATCACAGCCAAACGAAGTATACAAGCATTAAGCAAGCATATCCTCAACTGTATTCGTGATGAAGTTTGACAACAACCAACTTTTTAGCAGGCTAAACTTAAGTGCTAATTCTTATTTCCATCTTTACCTCCTGGAACCGTACTCCACGTTTCATTACTTACAGAATTTCATATGAATCTTCTAGGCTGCAGCTCCATCTTTGAGTTTACAAGATTCTCAATAATCCTTTTCTCATAACCATATTAATCACTAGGATATGTTGAGTGCATGTTGCAGGATATCTCAAGTACAAGTACGTCAGACAGCATAACCGGGCAACCTCCTCCCCAGATTGCATTGTTTCACATGACAATTTACAACAGTAGGTTCTTATACATCAAAATAGGTTCTAAAGGACCAATGGTCCCATAATAATCATCAAATCATTGCATTTATCTTTTCTTCTAACCAGCATTTCCTCTCCCACCCCACGCTCCCCAGAACCATAATATTAGGGAATAAAAGGAGACAAATGCTCCCACATCTATTTATTCCTGATTCTGAACTTATAAGCTAGATTTTCTCTCTCAAAACCCAAGTCCAAGAATCTGCTCATATTTGATCTCCAGTAGCAAAGTATCGTCAGAGGTGCAAACACTTCTAATTTAATGTGATTAGAGCTTCTTGATCAATGGCTGACACAGGAATGGGGTAATTTAAGAGAGACATTAATTTTTGTATCTATGCTTATATGCCATTTGTTTGTTTACAGGATAGATTTACAAAAATATTTTCCCATTGACCAAGTTGTCTTTTAAGGAAATTCTAATAAACAAAATTCATTAACAACACATATCTTTAGATGTTGATAAAAACCCCTGCCACATTCTAATTAAGCAGAATAATCTATTCCAGATCTTATAGCACATATAGTGGACTGTTAAGTAAGAGAGGATTAATTGCATATAATATTGGGAAAATAAATAGCATGATAACTTTTCAAAACTATCTGTTCGGTGACTAATGGAGATATGGATATATATGCCCACAGCACATGTCAAACACAACCATCAATCAGAATGATTAGCACTCGTGGCCATTCAACTTTTGCAGATTAGCACTCGTGGCCATTCAAAGCTAGACAAAATGAGGACTTCAATTACCCAAACGCGAAGTCCAAGAAATGGGCTCAGGGCCATGCCAAGTGCAATGGCTAAGGAACAGGGGGCTGTCAATGCCTATACCCTTGATCTTGGCAATGCCCATTTTCATGGTCAGGGCCAGGATATCATAGCACCCCTAAGATGTGAAAATACACCAATGGCAGTGGCAAAATAAGAGATAAAATATAATAAGAGAATATATATATATATATATATATATATATATATATCTTCAGAATTCTATTTAAGACAAAATCTCAAATAAATCCTAATATAGGGGGCAGAAAAAAATATGTAGCCTAAACTCTACTATACAATACAAAAGCATCTATTTGGTTGCAATACTTCAAATTTGAAGTATATGATGCAAGACAGTCTTTCTCTGTCAATGCATGCTGGTCAAGAGAACGCTGTCCACAAAATAAAATTGAAAAAAAAAACTTCCAAACAAAAGAAGTTGCTTTTCCATTTAAAAGCCACCACAAGATGACTTGACCATGCAAAAATATATCCTACCAATGATTTCAGTTGTTATTTTTGATTTCCCATATCATAGCCACCTTCTTTGCTTGAAGTTCATATCAATCCAACATAAAACTTATTACTTTTAACATTCATGATCATTACGTTAGCATTCACAAAAGTTCACACTTCCAAAAGCACAAGCATACATCACTTCGATATTGACACTTTAGGTTAGCAATTAGCAACTTTATGCATCTAACATACAACTTTTTGATGCCAAATTTGAAAGTTAGCATAAAAGATGTAGTGAGCCCCAAATTAGTCATGAAAGAAAAATGTTCTTTGATTGCATTCCTGTTTTCCCCATAAACATGTTTAACAGCCTAATGCCTCTTGAGCATATAAGAAAATGCATGCAAGTCTATTTATCTTCTTCAATGCGTTTGATATGTTTATAGCAAATAGGATATGACATGAATTATTCTTGACGCAAAACTGGCAACGCTGTTAGCAATTCCTGTAACTACCTTCTTAGAACAATAATGTGATCAACCTAACATTACCAATGTTAACAAATGTAGTATATAAAGATAATTAGTAATGCTTACCAGCTTGTATTTAAAATTTGGCAACAAAATGCATTTATTATCACTAGTCAACAAACAAAAACCTTTTTTCCTATTGGAACAGATTGACATTCATAAAGATAGACAAACAAGATGATGACTATAGTACCTAAACTAACTGTTTTCACTCAAACATGTTATAAGGTTCATTGCATAGCAAGGCTAATATATTATTGCCACCCCAATAAAGCAACAATCAAACATCAGGAAACACAATGAGATTTGATATTATCCCAATATGCTAATAGAACTTTTAAGATGGATTACAATTTCACAAACTTATATAATATTCAAAAATAAAAAAAAAATAAAAAACTGCTTAGACTCACTAAAGACTATTTATCAAGAAAATTAAACACCAATTCTTTATAACTGTATACAACGAGAATTTTATATATACACCCACAACCTTCATCTCAATATCTAAATCCTCTACAGTTCACATCTTCATTAAAACCCCAAACTATCTAATACACATTAATATAGTTCCAATCTTTACTAAAACCCCCAAACTACTGAAAACACACAAAAACCCCTAATTGCACAAAATTAAACCAAAAAAAAAAAAAAACCTAATGTTGAGAATGGTAACACTTACCACTTGTACCTCAAGAAATGACCGTCAAGAGGGGCCGACTCAGGGACATCGTCGGTTGTGACGGTCTTGTCAGGTCGCCGTAAAAGAACGTACGGCGTTAGTTCACAGCCTACAATGGGGATATCCGACGGGAGGTGCACACGTAGCACGCTCAGCATGCTTTTTCACTATTCTCTTTCCTGACCACTCTGTAACCCTATCAACTCCTCCTCCTCGAAACAAAAAATAACAGAACCAGAACCAAAACCAGCAATTAACAGTGGGCGGATACTTGGCGGATCCGCCATTTACTTGACCCGAATACCCGCCAGCCTTGACCGGCCCTTATAATAAAAAGAAATTTAAAAAATCAAACCCTAAATACCTCGATTAGAAACAAGAACAATCAGTAATTAGATCTTGTAATTAATAACGAATAGGTCCAGGATTTTAGAGAGAGAGAGAAAGTTAGGGTTTGGGGAAGTGATTAGAGTGGATCGATTGGTGAAATAATCGAGAACTGTTGAGAGAGAGAAATTCGAATTTTAGAGAGAGAGAAAAAAAAAAATCGATGATTAGGGTTTTACAGGAAAGTGAAAGTGTGTGTGTGTGTGTGTGTGTATATATATATATAATATTTATTTATATTTATAGATATATAATAATATGGAGACGGTGATGGAGGAGATGGGGATGGTGTCTGTGAACCCTTTGTATACGGAAGGTGGTATATGTTGAGCCTTGAGAGTTGAGAGACAGAAGAGGAAGAGAGAGGAGGTGGGGTTACATTACATGCGATACATATCAGATTTTTTTTTCTTCTCTATTCTATGTTTTAACTAATTAATAGTTTGATTTCAAAAATAACTAATTAATAGTTTCAAAAAAAAATTGTTTTAACTAATTAATATTATTATCTTTAAAAATAATTTTTTTTGGGGGAAAATTACACCAAATATAATTTTTTAATTTTTTTTCAAAAATACTCTTTTATCTTTTTAAGTTTAAAAAAATATTTTTTTTATATACTTATGATATATTTTTAAAAATATGATAATTTTGAAATAAAAAATTTAATAAGTTGTATAAAAAAAAAGTAGGATATATATGAGAAGATTTTGTCTTTTTTTAATATTTGTGTAAAAACTCTTTTTTCTTTTATTGTCTAAATTTTATAGATTAGTTCATAATTTTTTTAAATAATGAAATTTGTTTTTTATTATTATTTTTATCCAATGTTATACGATAATTTATAATATAAAAAATTAATAGAGGTAAAGAATATGTTTAAAAATATATTTTTATGTAATTATCAAATGTTTATAATATTAAATATTTTATTAGTTTCATATGATGTTCTAAAATTATCTTTTTATAAAATTATAAAATACAAAGAATAAAATTTGATTGAAATATATGATATTTATTTATGTGTAAATTGCGTAATTATGAATATTTCTTATACGTTTTGCTTGGTTTTTTGTGATAATATAATTAGAATTGAACATTATTACATGAAATTTTTGGGAGTTTAATCATGTGAATTGAATTTAATTATTTTGAGATCACATGATTCGTTGTTTTTTTTTTTTAAATAAAAAAATATTTCATTAATAATGATTAATAAGTATAATTTAGAATAGATAAGTAAACTTAACTGCGTTTAAAAAATATATAAAAATCTTGTTATAAGGATTAGTTTTTTCTCTGAACTTTATTGATCGTGTTGATGGAATAATTGTATATAGCATCTTGTCAGCGTTTGGCACATCGACAAGAAATACATTGTACTCAGTAGTTATACTAAACTACGAATCAACTTCATTATCGTTTAATGAATCTTTAAATGAGTCTGATTTTCTAAATATCATACTCAAACTCCTTCTTACTCTCACGACGGAAGACAAACAAACTCTCATAAAGAAAAGACAAGTAAACTCCCATCAAGAAAGACAAAACAAAAAACTTATTAAATCATATAAAAATGATAACAAAACTCGTAAAATAAATAAAAAACAAAATTAGATTCATATTTAGAAAGATACAAATTAACAAATATTTCTTATTGCAAACAAAACAAAACAAAATTATAATTTGTTGTTAATGTAGTTTAAAATTACTATATTGTTATATCATACTTTTAAAAATAGTTTAATATTTATTAAAAGGATATTTTTAAAATAGAAAAATATTTAATATTTTTATAATTAATTGAATTAATAACGGAATAATCAAATGTTTGTTTCATAATTATTTAATATTTTTATAATTAATTGAATTAGTAACTGAATAATCAAATATTTATCTCATAATTTTCAATATATATATATATATATATATATATATATATATATGCAACTTGTAATAAAGAAGATTCGACATTCAAACCTTAATAAGGTCACTTTACAATTGTTAATTGATATATCGAAATCAAATAACATGTCAAATATTTATTTATTTTATTTTATATTCATATAAGTTTATATATAAAAAATGTACTTTTCTTTTGAATCCTTTAATTTCGAAGTGAACTATGATTTGAAAAAGTAAATTGTTTTTTTATCCCCAAAGAAAATAACTTGCTGGTATTAAAAAAGGCTCAAAGCCTAGAAACAGTATAAATTGTCATTTGATTGATCCAAATAAAAGAAAGAAGGTCTGATTGGCTAAATAATGCAAGTTAAAATTACCTATAAAAAGGTTCACAAATATGGGCTTTCAGCCCAAAAGATTGGAAAAATTACCAAATGACTCATTGACTCTTTTCATTCTTCTAGAAAAAGCCCTCTACCTCCTTCTCTACCGCCTCCGCCGAATGTGGCTGAGGAAGACTCTAGATCAACTTTGAGATCAAGAGATCTTCAATTGAATCAATAAAAAAAAAAAAAAAAAAAAAAAAAAAAACTTGTACCCTTTGGATCTTGATCTTGTCCTCCATATAGAACTATAATCGGGCTAAACTGAGCAAGGAACTAAATAACACCAACAAATCAAACCTATTTTGAACAAAATAGTTTCTTATAAAGCTGGTATAGAGCATATCAAACACAACTCAATTTGGGAAGCTTCATAACCAGCCCTAGTAGTATCTTCCCCCTCCTCCCACAGTCATCTACAAACATAAGCTCGAAATAATGACTGAGGGGAGAGAGCCGGACATTGCTAGACTCCACTGGCAATGCCTATATTTAGTTTTTTTTTTTTTTTTCCTTTTTTACTATGAAAATAGAACTCAAATGACATAACTCAAATGAAATGGCTAAAATTTGTTTTTTTTTTTAAATAAAAAAAAAAAAAAGAAGAAGAAGAAGTAGCCAACATGCATGATTAGAGAACAAACAATTTGACTTATATTTCTTGTTTTCTTCATACACAAGTTTTGTAATTTTTAGTATTTTGTTGTAAATCGACTTATTAGTACAGCAGATCAAAAATAATAATAAACATATAAAACAATAAAGTAAAGAGAATGAAAAAGAAAGAGATAAAATATATAGAGAGAAAATTGGCTTGAAACTCATATTATTATATTAACCTTAACTTCTCTTATATAGAGGAATAACTAGGATTTTGGTGTATACAACATTACTGAAATAGTCTTATACTATAATTTCTCTAAAATACATATTCAATGATGTTTAAGTAATATCCACATATAATAATTTATTTATAACACCCCCCTTAGATATTACTTGCGCCATGAATATGCCTCGTTAAAAAACTTGCTATAAAAACCCAATGGAAAAAAATATAGCTAAGGAAAAGAGTACAATTCATGTGTTATTTTGTCATTGCACAGATTACCTCATTAAAACCTTTGGTCAATAAAACTCTGTGGGACAAAAACTTGATTAAAGAAAAATAATACAATTTTATACTAATTCGCTCCTCCATGATGAGGATAACATTTTAATACGGCGCATACCAATCGATAAAACAAGCCATTCAAATATGACATTATATGAGGACTTAGTAAATAAGTCTACTATATTGTCACTCAAGCGAATTTGGTAGATATATATTCATTACTCTTCTGAAACTATTAAAGAATTTGGGTGAAATATATTTAATTCGGTCACTCTTGATATATCCACTTTTAAATTGTGCAATGCAGATTGCATTATTCTTAAACAACATAATGGAAGCATTTTTATTGAGATATTTCAGAAACATAAAAATCTTTATAAAATTATAATGTCATCATAAGTAAATACATACCCAGTCTGAAATCTACTCTTATATGGATCAGACAAATAACCAGTATCAGCATGTAGACCAATGTCAAATATGAATTATATGAAAATATAACTAAATCAGTGGTGCCTCGAAAATAACACAATAAGTATTTTACACCACTCCCATGTCTTTTGATAATTGCAAAGTTATATCTAGCTATAAATTTTTCTTGCAAATGCATATCAGGGCTGATGCAATTTGCAAGATATATGAATACAACTATAACACTTAAATATGGTACTTCAATACCAATTAATAGCTATTTGTTATCTTTTTTAGGTTTAAAAAGGATTTTTCTTCACTTTTAGTGAGTGGATACCATTAGTATGCTTAAGGGAAAGGATTTATCTACACAAAATTGCTTAAATACCTTTTCTACATAAGTAGATTGATGTATTAGGACTCATTTGGGGATAAATAATCGATTTGTAGGCCGATACAAACTTTTTTTCTTCTAAATTCATCTCGAACTCACTTTTCAAGAGTTTGTTATGAGTCACATTTAAATCATCAACATATACTGCAATAATAGTAGAATTACTATGTGGTCTTTTATGAATACATATGATCATAGTGTATTATTCACATATCCTTCTTTCAATAAGGATTTAATCAAATGATTATACCACATATGTCCATATTGCTTTAATCCATACAGAGCAATTCAATGTAATTCATGTCACATGTTTGATGTGCATTCATTTATGTTATCTTTAGTCCTTTTGGAACTTTCACATAAATATAATTTTAATAAGACGCACATCAAGCCTTTCTTTAATTTCCATATTATTCAAGTAACGAAACGTGATCATATTTATAACAGGATAATAAGTTTTCTCATAGTTAATACCAGGTCTATGCGAACAATAAATTTCTATTAAATCTTTATCCTGTATCACAAAATTAATCGAGATTTCGTAATTTTCATTCATCTAATCATCAACTCCAAGAGTCATATCTGGAGGATATAATTATTCCGTTGTCTCAGTATGTGTCTCATTATTAACTATAGCTCTTTGACTGAGATCTTCTTCTTCAAAAAGATTATCTTCAGGAGATTTTCTTAATGACGTTGCTTTTCTTTTCCATTGATTTTTATCTTTTAGTTCCAATTTACTATCTACACTTCTGGCGTGTGTCAAGCTCGACTGATTTTCTATTTTCTATTTTCAATAGGAAATACAACCCTTACTGGGGTATTAATAGTTCGAATATGAGATTTTGTCAGTCTTTTAGCATCTATAAATGCATATGGCAGTTGAGTTGCAATTTGTTGCAACTGCATTTTTTTTTAAACTTCTAGTTCATTCCGATTTGTACGTAGATCAAAACTGTTTAAACGGTCTTTCTTCTAAGAAATTTATCAACATTCTTTAGTACTAACAGATGCTTTTATCTCCCCCTAATGTCGGAAAATGTGCCTCATTAAAATAAATTTTAAGTCTTCTATGTGGACTCATTTTCACACTGAGGTGGTATTATTAGTACATAAATGACACAACAAAAAACTCGCATATGATAAATATTAGGCTCATATCCATGTACAAGTTGTAATGTTAGAGTATATATGATATGCATAATGACATGTTATATCAAACTTTCAAGGTTTTATTATTGAACTACAGGTTCAATGTTTGAACTGCATATTTAATGTAACATATTTTTCATGTATACTAAGGATAAAATAATATCGAAATAATTCATAAATTTATAATGCACAAAATAATTCATAGATTATATGCATAAAACATAATCCAAATAAGAATAATAATAATAAAATGCAAAATCTTAGTCAATTACTCTTTAAGGGAGTTTATATATTAAGTTGATTTATATCTTTTATATGAATTGTTTCTCTTCTAAAGTTTACTTAATCTACCAAAAAATATTGAACTTGTTTGTTATATATCAAGGTTTTTTTTTTTTTTCACCAATCATATATCAAGTTGAACAAATAAGTTAAAATTTTAAGCCATAAATGAGATTCTTTTGGTAAAAAAGAAAAAGAAAATTAGATTCGCTAATTCAATATACCAATAGTTGATTTCATAGTATTACAACAAAAACCAATTATTTGTCCGTATATACTCATAATTTGAAATGGCAAAAACATAAACATTTATGCCATAACCACTAATTATACTTTATTTAGATGACATGAAAACTATACCACAAGTACAGTCCATAAAAAAAAAAAAAAAAAAAAAAAAAAAAAAAAAAAAAAAAACCTAGCATCTAATATAAATCACAAATAGTTGAGTTTTTTCTTGGTAAAAAGCAACCAAAGCTACACCATCTTAATAATAATAATAACAGCCTAATAACATATAGGCACACTGAACAATGAAGCAAATCGTATAAACATAAAGATGAGAAAATTACCTTCTCTATAATAAATTACTGGATAAATCACAAAAATTGAGTTGCCAAAATCTAAAAATCAACTTTGATTATACATAAATATTTAATATAAATATTATTTAAAGAAACATGTTACCTGAAGCAGGAAACAAAAGCATATTATTGCCCACACAAAAACAAAACAAAACAAAACAATAAGCGTGTAATTCATAACGAAGAAAAATTGCAGCAAATCGAGAGCATATCCTTAACAAACTAACCGATAAATAACTATTCCAACAAAACCCAATTCAAAATTCGTGTAATTGAATACACAGTCTCAGACTTTTCCAACAAGAATGTAATTAAGTCCAAATTCAAATTTAAACAATAAATTACAATAAAAGAAAATGTATACACACATGGTAAGTTGATTGAGTTTTATGTAGAAAATAGGACACCATGAAAATTCATAAAAAATTATTAATAAACGAAAGTCATAAATAAAATCATAATAACAAATTTGTATTTCAAAGACTTATAAACAATTTATTTAGTTCTTCAGAAACGTAAGATATCAGTTTTTTTAACAAATTAGAATACTAATATATCATAAATTTAGGATACTTAGTTTTTCAGAAATTTAAATTACTAATTTTTCAGGAATTTTATATTTTATTTATTTATTTAATTAATTCTAATATCATATTTAGCACGCACAACAAAAACAATATATCTTGAAATCATATTAAAAAAAATTGCAACCCGCTATCATGTCAGTAATCTAGCTCTCACATAAATATAATAGACCGTTTGCGCATATAATCAATTGTATGTTAATTAATTAGCTCTTGTATCTATCAACGCACGAGTTATATTAATACAAATCTAAGAAATATAACCAAAGACTAACAACTATTTTGTCGAGTAATATTAATTAGCTCTCGTATCTATCAATTATAGTAAACAAAATAGTAAACAATAAATTGACAATCTATCGGAATAAAATAATTGTCATTAATTAAAAGTTAATTAAATAATTTCATGTAAGATAATTAAAGGGATCTAGTGTATAAATTTAGAATACCAAACAATCAATTCATGTGGAAACACTTATATTTAGCGAAAGTAAACACATACTTATTTTGAAATTAAAAGTATTGTTCACAATTTGATTCATTATGATATTACTTTTTAGGCCTTTGGATATTGCCGATTTGAAAATAAATCATCAAAAATAATTCAAAATAATGATAGAACGAATTCGTGCTGATAACGTGTTGTAAATCGGTTTATTAGTATAGCAGATCAAAGATAATAATAAACATATAAAGAAATGAAGTAAAGAGAATAGAAAAAAGAAAGAGAAAAGATATAGAGATAAAAAGAGTTCGAAACTCATATTATTTGATTAACTTTAACTTTCCTTATATAGAGGAATAGCTAGGGTTTTTTTGTATACAACATTACTGAAATAGCTCTATACTATAATCTCTCTAAAATACATATTCAAAAATGTTTAAGTAATGTTCACATATAATAATTTATTTATAACATATTTCAAGATTTAGATAAACTATATATATATATATAAAGTTAATTAGATTAAAAATATAATAAAGATTTTTAAATTTATCAATATTATTTTATAAATACTCCTACAAGTATCATCATAAATATATGGAGTATTCTTAATGTTTAATTTCAATCATACTATGATTTTTTACTTTTCATTATAAATATTATTTTTATATTTTTAATTGACTTTATTATTATGTTATTTTTAAAATTTTCATTCAATTATCTTTTTTTTTAATTTATTACTGAGTATTTTATTCTTCTATATTGGGTATTATAGGACAAATAATTCAAACATAAATTTTTTTTCTTAATTACCAAGTATTTCTTTTTGTTTTATAGTTTATTACCTATATAATATAATATAATTAATTATATTTTTAGTATGCAAATTTATTATATAAATATGTATAATTGATGTTTTGAAGTTTTAAATTAATGGTAATGTTTATTAATTACTCTAATAACGTTCATTAATTTTAATTATATGTATATTATATTTATTTTTAATATATAAATAATAAAATATATGATATTATTTAAAATTTTGGTTTGATCCCGATTAAATCTTTAACCCTTGACTTTTTATTTTCACCGATTCTAAGACCAGGCGGGTTTAAAAACATTGATTAAGAATTATATATGTGTGTGTGTGTGTGTGTGTGTGTGTGTGTGGGGGGGGGGGGGGGGGGGGG